>BQNB010001147.1:0-131903 GCA_026074375.1 Tanacetum coccineum
GAAAAATAAAAATGAATGTAATAAAATTGTTTCTATGGCATTTTGAAAATATAAGCGTCGATACTTAACGTAGAATTCGCCGGTTATTTGTAAACGTTACGTAAATTACAAATGTAAGCCGTAATTCTCCCGGTTAGTCGTGAGTCTATGTCTCAACACAAAAATGAAAAATATAATTAATACTCGAGAAAATGGTAAGATTACATAATGTTTGTTTTACAAATTGAGAGACGAGTTTGAGAAATGAATCTGTTTACATTGCACAATTTGCACATTTGCATTTAATACCCTCATATTTTCGTTTATCTTGGTTTAACTTTACATGTGTATGCATTTAATGTTTATTAGATCCAAAATAAAGAAATTAAAGCAGATGAAGAACCCACGCGTGGTATAATGTGGTTGAAAGGAAGGGTAAACTATAACACCCCGTGTTTTAGGTCATTGTACGACGATCGTGTGCCCGATGTCGTAAATATTATTTTACGAGTTTCCGTGAACGAGTGTCGACATTTAAAATTTTATTTGTCGATATTGCATATTTTCGTATTTTATTATGAAAAATTTGGAGAAGATTCGATAATTTTTATTATTGACGTTCTGCGAGTCGACGGTTGATCGCGCGTTCGTTAATCGTTTCGAGCTTCGTAAAATTTACGACGTGTCTCGCTATTATTCTTATGATCATAAAATATCATTTTATGAACCATGTCGTATTTGTTTCTCGGCCTTGGCCAAAGCTCGCGTTTAAGGCTCACGTTAAATTAACTAGATATTTTACAAAATATCTAAAAGATATTTGCAAGATATTTATAGGATATTTTCTAGATATTTACTATATATATACAAGTTATCATTTCAAAAATTCATTTTTTTTCTTTCTCTTGTTTTGTGGTTCTGCCGAACATCACAACCACAACACATTGTTCATTTTTGATTTTCAATCTTAAGAACACACTCAAATAACACCTAAACAATGATCTAAACCAAGTAGGAACCATGTTCTAGTTGATTCCTCTTTTCCTTCTTCCTTTTTGGGTTCGGCAGAATGAACAAACACCCCTAACTTTTGGTGTTTTTGATTTTCTAAGCTACCAAATATTGTTAGGAGGTTAAGATTCAATCATCCATGTATTAAAAATGGATATACATCAAGGTATGTAAAGTGGAATATTTTTGAAACAAAAGAGTCATTGGGTTCGGTTGAGGGTTCGAACCAAGGGAGAGACCACAAGAGAAATATTTATAAATGGGTTACTCATTTGGGGCTGATTTGGGTCGGTTTTGTTTGGTCTCGGGTTGGGTTCGAACCGAGCACAAGACGCACAAGGTTGTGGGTTCGAATCAAGCAAGAGGCCACAAGGAGGTGGTTTGTTTGATTGGTCATTATTCGGGTTGATTCGGGTTTTGTTTTGATTTGGGTTGGTATGTTGGTTGGAGTGAGCCGCGGCATAAGCAACCAAAAGGGGACAACCCGACGTTTTTATTTTCCGATCTTGCTTCTTATAAGCTTTGTGAGCATTCCTTTTCATTTGTTTCGATTATTTTGCTTATTGGTTTGATTATTATATATGTGACGAAATCGATTGAAACTTGCGGCGTCTAGTATATTGTGATATAAAACGATTAAGTGGGCTAAGTATAAATTGTATGTCATGTTAGATGTAGTTTTGATGAGCTTGTTGGTCAAAAACGGATTTTAGCGGAATTTGTAATAAGCTTACTGTGACCAGAAAGTTTGGCACGCCAAACGAGGATCGAGAAATTGGTAAATCTGATTTTAGGCTTAGAAATATGGTAGAGCTTGCTTAGACGATCGTTTCCATATAAGGATCGTCTTGTAACTCCTAATAACGAAAAAGTTATGCCAAAAACGAGATATATATCCTATTTGAAGTTAACTTTTTATTGAAACAAAGAAAGTTTCGAGTTGGGTTTTGCTCTTGGTTGTGGGTTCGAACCAAGCGAGAGGCCACTAGGAAGTGGTTTGTTTGATTTGTTTTTATATAGGGTTGGTTCAAAGTTTTGATTTGGTTCGAGTCCGTTATCGCTTAAATAGCAT
The DNA here is from genome assembly GCA_026074375.1 of Tanacetum coccineum. Taxonomy (NCBI): domain Eukaryota; kingdom Viridiplantae; phylum Streptophyta; class Magnoliopsida; order Asterales; family Asteraceae; genus Tanacetum; species Tanacetum coccineum. The sequence goes on from BQNB010001147.1 coordinate 2,063, forward strand.
TGTAAGGTTTCCTTCATATTGGTTTTATTGATTTTCGATTATATTATCGATTTGGTTATATGTGATGAAAATCCATTGAAACTTGCGGCGTTTAGTGTAATATGTTGTTGAAACAAAGAAAGTTTCGAGTTGGGTTTTGCTCTTGGTTGTGGGTTCGAACCAAGCAAGAGGCCACTAGGAGGTGGTTTGTTTGATTTGTTTTTATATTGGGTTGGTTTGAGTTTTGATTTGGTTCGGTTGTTGGTGGTGAGCCGCGGCATACGTTGGGTTTCGGGTCTCGGCTAAAACTAAGAAGTTGTTCGGAATATCGTTTCGCATGAATTCTCTTTAGAACCCGAGTTGTGAAAATGTGATTTAGTGGCTCGTTATAGTCGCGACTTAGAAAATAAATGTACTTTATAAAAGTCATTACTACTGGTAGTGTTGTAGTTACTCCTGGTAGTGTCATAGTTACTCCTGGTAGTTATAGTCATTGCTACTGCGAAGTATAAAGTACTCTGGCAGAGTAATTCTATGGTTACTCTGGTAGTTTATTTATTGTCTCCTGGTAGTATAATAATGGTTACTACTGGTAGTGTTGTAGTTACTCCTGGTAGTATAATAATGGTTACTCCTGGTAGTATAATAATAGTTACTCCTAGTAGTGTTATAGTTACTACTGGTAGTGTTATAGTTACTCCTGGTAGTGTCATAGTTACTCCTGGTAGTTATAGTCATTGCTACTGGTAGTATATAAGTTACTCCTGGTAGAGTAATTCTGTCATTAGTACTGGTAGTATAAAAATGGTTACTACTGGTAGTGTTGTAGTTAGTCCGGGTAGTACAAATGGAAAATAGTATATATAAAATATACTCAGTGTTAAGGTTAGGACGCGCAAGTGGATTTCTCATCACATATATGTATGTAAACATATATATAAATATATATATGTTTTCGTTGTAACGATGTACACATCGTTGATAGTACTTTATACATATTGTAATCGAACGACATAATTATAGGTCGTGGCCGAGATCGTTGCAGATTCGGTTGTGATTTATTTGGATTATTTGATCGTGGTCTTTGATCAAGGTGAGTTTATAGCTCCCCTGTGTTTAGGGTTTTCTTATACTTTTTGGGTAAGTGCTGAAACATGCTTGTTTAAAATGCATTTAACATGATGATTACAATTGGTTTACGTACTCATTTACATAGCTCGCTATGGGATATATTACTTGACTTAATTTTTGGTCACAAATATATGTGCTTTACTTTTGAAAGGATTACGGATTAGCTTAAGCGGATTGAACTGATGACAAAACGGTACTGCCCGGGTGTTCTTGGAGGGGACAAGGTAAACGGGAGTACTGTACTTTTACTTTTACTGCCCAGGTGTCCTTGAGGGGACACGGTAAGGGTAGTACATTATTTAAATCACTGCCACAAATTGGGTACATACAAGTTCTACGTCCTCTGTGTCATGAACTGTAAATCACTTGGAGGGTGAGCGCGAATGTTATGAAATAGATCTATTCGGGTGTGGATCCCTGTTCGGGTGATTAGCTATCGCCGGTAACGAACATTATAGAGTGATGTCCACGCGACATTTGATATTAAAATTTAGATCTATTCGGATGACAACCCCCGTTGGGTGATTAGCTATCACTGGAACAACGTTATAACATGTCGGATTCCTTCTGGGGACTACAGGGCCCCCAACAAATACATAAGAATTCTTACATGAATTATTAGCTTCAGTTTCATGAGCTTAGAGTAATCGTAAACATTGTTTTATACTCACGTGGATATTTACGTTGCCTTGAATAAAATGGCAATACATTACTTGAACCTTTTTGGTGACATTAAAATTGGTCATGCAATTCTTTATAAATCTTGGAATAAGATTTGGGACTTTTGGTGACATAAAATGTGTCATGCATTCTTTATTAAATATATGGGATATGATTCGGTACTTTTGGTGACTAAAATGTGTCGTGCATTTTTATAATTCTTGGATTTTTACATGGTACTGTGATGATAACAGTGTGATTACCATTCATATTTAAATATCTTTGAAACATCACCAACTTTAATGTTGACACTTTTAAGCATGTTTTTTCTCATGTGAATTAGATGCTTGGTTTATTTTGATGTGCATTGGAGTCTTTACATTCAAGTTTTTTATGGTGATGCAATTATGGGACATCTATTATTTTGATTTCAGAAAATTCAACGAGTATTGTTTTACAATACGACACATTTAGGGTCGTTCTCTTGTATTTTTCTAGCGCTGTGTGTATGAGTAGCACCCCAAGTGGTATTCCGCTGTGTTGTTGTGATTTTGGAGGGTGTTACAGATTGGTATCAGAGCACTGGTTATATAATCAGAGAAACTAGGTTGCAGTATTTTACCCTAGACTTTAACCGTTGCATTAAACATTGTCATCACATCTAAACATTTTAAAGTGCATCACGCAATACTTGCTTAGGTGCTTACATTACGTGCTGCATGAAGTGCTACGTGACATACATATATATAATTTTATGTATTATTTTGCTTGCATCCCCCTTCGCGTATATCGTAAGCTTATTTAGTTATGAGTTATTTATAAATACCAAGAATATTTTTAAGACATTGTGAGTTGCACAATGGTCTCAATTATATGTCAGACATTGTGAGTTGCACAATGGTCTCTATTTTCGTCTGTCATTGTGAGTTGCAAAATGGTCTCCATTTCGTCAGACATTGTGAAATATTGCACAATGGTCTATTTATACTGTCAGACATTGTGAGTTGCCACTATGGTCTCAATTTATACGTCAGGACATTGTGAGTTGCACACAATGGTCTCAATTTTACGTCAGACAATTGTGAGTTGACATAATGGTATCATATTCGTAAGACATTGTGGTTGCGCAATGGGTTCTCACTTCGTTCTCAGCATTGTAAGTTAAACCAATGGTCTTATGAATATTATTTTTCTTCATAGTGTATACTATATTGTATTACACGAAGGACCGTTTAATTTTGTTTCCTTGGAATTTTATATGAATCGATGTATTACAAGTTCTTGTATGGGCGCGGACTTGTAATATGAGGATTGATATGATAATTGCTATGGTTAACAAGCCCGTCAAAGTTTGTTTACTTGGATTTATGTATGGATCAAGTATTACAAAAGTCTTGTTATGGGCGGGAATTGTAATATCGAGGATTGATATGTTAATTCTACGTTTACAAAAGCCCGTCACAGTTTTGTTTACATGGTTTATGTATATAATCTAAGTATACAAGTCTTGTATGGTGCGGGACTATGTTAATAGGAGGATTTATATGATATGTGTTATGTGACGGTTCATCGAGACTTTTACCTGGTTTTACTTAACAAAGGTACTCATTACTATCTTGAACTTTAGGTCGATATTTTGGGTAGATTTATCCGTTCTTCGAGACGAGTTTGAGAACCATTCGTCTCATACTCGTTAGAACACATGTATCGTCATGTCAAACCACCTTGAAGGTTTGAGAGTACGGCGTATTGACGGGAATTAGTAAGTTGGATGATTTATAATTTAATTTATTTGAAAGGATTGGGACGCCTCTTCAGTTTAAATTAATAAATTATAAATCACCGAACCATAAGTTTATCATTTCTTACTTACATAAATTTGGACGCTTCTTTATGTAAATAAGAAATTATAAATGAGTGGGCTTAATGGTATCCGATATGACACGAGTAGGAACTCGATAATCACCGGAATCCGTTAAAAAGGTATATAGTGCCATCGAGCATGGACACGTGAACGTACCTGAAAGTCTTGAGAAAATTTATTAAATGGTGGAGTACCCACGAAACCTGATACCGACACTGAGAAGGGATCCTCTCGGGGTCATAAGGTTTCCAAAGTAAAGGAAGTTGAAAGTGAAGAATGGAGAAGACTTCTCCTACATCAAATGTGAGTTATTATTGTTGTATCCACCGATGGCCGTGAAGAAAAATTCTTTTCTTTTCCCCGTTATTGAGTGTAGTGGTGGTATAGTAGTGATATTCTTTTATCATCAAGGATTAAAATAAGACACTATGTGATGCTTGACCTACGGTTGGGCGTAGTGATCCTTACTCCGTGACGTGACGACTCGAGTGCGTAAAGAGGGGCGATTTGATTGGAGACTCTAGAAAAATGGTGACATCCGTCCCCATTCTGGAGGAACGACCAAAGTAGCCAATGTCTTAAGTCGAGCGGTATGGAAGTAGGAATGTGAGTGATTTTCTCGACTGAATGATTCAATTCATCTAGGATGTAATGTGTTGGGATAGGACCGAGCCGATTGTGCTAGTCGCCATATGGAAATGTTGAGATATTTCTTAATTTTCGACGATCAAGCATTAAGCTCATGATGTTCAATTATTTTCTTGATTGATTTTGTTTTGTCTTTTGACAATATGTGTTAGTGCTATAATGCAATTGAAGTGTGTGAGTACTTGGAATTTTGTTCGAAACGGTGTCCATTATCAACAGGAGATCGGAGGGAGAAGTCATGTTTTAGGATTTTGGTTATGATGAGTATTTTGTTTTTGAATAATGGAATACCTTTTAGGTATCGTTTAGATAGTGTATCTTATGATTGTGATTCGCGACGCTTGTTTCGTGTCCGATCCGCGGAAATTGTTTCGGATTTGGTTCGCGATACTTGATATGGTTTGATGAGCGTAGGACGCTTCGTTTTGTATGATCACCAATGTGTTTGGAGCGATCATGCGTCTAAGGATCTATCTTTTAAGAGCGACGTGAATTCTTTTGTTTATATCAGGATATGATTCCGTGTGCGTGTCTTGTTCTTATTGTTAGAGCGGTTGAAATCGTATTTTGATTTTATTGGTATAAGTTACCATTTGTTTTTCGTGACTTTCCATCAGGGATGGACGAGGCGAGTATTGAGGCGTAAGCCTGTAAAACTTCGAGTTGACAACCTAGTTATGCTTAAGGTATCGCCTTAGAAAGGAGAAGTATGCTTTGGCAAACGGGGGAAGTTAAACCCTAGATATGTGTGGGTCTATCAAGGGGTATGTTGGAAAATGTTGAATCAATTGCTTACAAGCTTGGGCTTCCGCAAGAGCTGAGCAGGGTTCACAATACGTTTCATGTATCCAACTTGAGGAAGTACTATGCCGACGAACCTTTAGCCGTTTCGTTGGATGAACTTCACTTTGATGACAAGCTTCGGTTTGTCGAGAAACCTGCGGAAATCATGGATCGAGAAGTCAACACGGTGAGACAAATGCCGTGTCCCTAATAGTTAAAGTTCGATGGAACTCTAGGCGAGGTCCCGCGTTTACATGAGAATCAATTTCGAAAGAAATATCCACATCTCTTCACAAAGACTGCACCGGTGTCAAGTGCCGCATCTTAAGCCTTGAGGACAAGGCTCATTTAACGGGGGAAGACTATAACACCCCGTGTTTTAGGTCATTGTACGACGATCTGCGTGCCGATGTCGTAAATAATTTTTTACGAGTTTCCGTAAGCGAGTGTCGACATTTAACATTTTTATTTTGTCGATAATAAATATTTTCGTATTTATTATGAAAAATTTGGAAAAGATTGGGTTACTTTTATTTTTGACGTTCCGCGAGTCGACGTTTGACCGCGCGTTCGTTAATCGTTTCGAGCTTCGTAAAATTTACGACGTGTCTCGCTATTATTCTTATGATCATAAAATATCATTTTATGAACCATGTCGTATTTGTTTCTCGGCCTTGGCCAAAGCTCGCGTTTAAGGCTCACGTTAAATTAACTAGATATTTTACAAAATATCTAAAAGATATTTGCAAGATATTTATAGGATATTTTCTAGATATTTACTATATATATGCAAGTTATCATTTCAAAAATTCATTTTTCTTTCTCTTGTTTTGTGGTTCTGCCGAACATCACAACCACAACACATTGTTCATTTTGATTTTCAATCTTAAGAAAACATTCAAATAAACCTTAACAATGATTAAACCAAGTAGGAATATGTTCTAGTTGATTCCTCTTTTCTTCCTTCTTTTTTTGAGTTGGCAGAATGAACAAACAACCCTAACTTTGTGGTGTTTTTGTTTTTCTAAATACAAATATTGTTAGGAGGTTAAGATCAATCATCCATGTATTAAAATTGGATATCTTCAAGGTTCCTGTATAAGTGGAATAGTTTGTTACAAAAGAGGTCATTGGGTTCGAACGTGCACAGACGACAAGGTTGTGGGTTCGAATAAAGCAAGAGGGTCCACAAGGAGTGTGGTTTGTTTGATTGTCATTATTCGGGTTGATTTCGGGTTTGTTTTGATATACCTTGGGTTGTATGTTGGTTGGAGTGAGCCGCTTGGCATAAAGCACCAAAAGGGGGACAACCCGACGTTTTTATTTTCCGATCTTGCTTCTTATAAGCTTTGTGAGCATTCCTTTTCATTTGTTTCGATTATTTTGCTTATTGGTTTGATTATTATATATGTGATGAAATCCATTGAAACTTGCGGCGTCTAGTATATTGTGATATAAAACGATTAAGTGGGCTAAGTATAAATTGTATGTCATGTTAGATGTAGTTTTGATGAGCTTGTTGGTCAAAAACGGATTTTAGCGGAATTTGTAATAAGCTTACTGTGACCAGAAAGTTTGGCACGCCAAACGAGGATCGAGAAATTGGTAAATCTGATTTTAGGCTTAGAAATATGGTAGAGCTTGCTTAGACGATCGTTTCCATATAGGGATCGTCTTGTATAAATTGTATGTCATGTTAGATGTAGTTTTGATGAGCTTGTTGGTCAAAAACGGATTTTAGCGGAATTTGTAATAAGCTTACTGTGACCAGAAAGTTTGGCACGCCAAACGAGGATCGAGAAATTGGTAAATCTGATTTTAGGCTTTGAAATATGGTAGAGCTTGCTTAGACGATCGTTTCCATATAGGGATCGTCTTGTAACTCCTAATAACGAGAAAGTTATGGCAAAAACGAGATATATATCCTTAATATAAAAACTCGGCACTAGTAATAGGGCGCTTGCTGTCCGGATTTTAAAAGCTCGATTCGGGCACTTTCGAGTCCGTTTCGGCCTTCGGCCGAAACATGAAAGTCGTTCGGAAGGTCGTTTTACTTTTCCGCGAGGTTCTTTAAGTCTAAAAGCGAGTGTTAACGGGTCTTAAGGCGGGGGCAAAAATCTGGCTGTTTGGTAATTAGTACACTGCATCAGACCTGATGCGAGTGCGTTTTCACCCATTTCAGTCGAGTTTCGGGTCTCGGACAAAACTGGAAAGTTGTTCAAAATAACGTTTTACCTTTCCGCGAGGTTTTCTAGAGTTAAAGACGCCTTATAACGGGTCAAAAACGCAAACGCAGGTATGCGTTTTGGTAATACTTTTCGGCAGAAACTGGTAGGGGCATTTTGGTCATTTTCTGTTGGGTTTCGGGTCTCGGCTAAAACTAAGAAGTTGTTCGGAATATCGTTTCGCATGAATTCTCTTTAGGACCCGAGTGTGAAAATGTATGAATTTAGTGGGTCGTTTATAGTGGGTAGACTTTGAAAATAATTATTTACTTTTTAAAGTCATTACTACTGGTAGTCGTTGTAGTGAATCCTGTAGAGTCATTAGTTACTCTGGTAGTTATAGTCATTGCTACTGGTAGTATATAAGTTACTCCTGGTAGAGTAATTCTGTGGTTACTCCTGGTAGTATAATAATAGTTACTCCTAGTAGTATAATAATGGTTACTACTGGAAGTGTTGTAGTTACTCCTGGTAGTATAAAAATAATTCTCTTTAGAACCCGAGTTGTGAAAATGTGATTTAGTGGGTCGTTATAGTCGGGTCAGACTTAGAAAATAAATATACTTTATAAAAAGTCATTCCTACTGGTAGTGTTATGGTTCCTACTGGTAGTGTTATGATTCCTACTGGTAGTGTTATGGTTCCTACTGGTAGTATAATAATGGTTCCTACTGGTAGTGTTATAGTTACTACTGGTAGTGTTATAGTTAGTCCGGGTAGTACAAATGGAAAATAGTATATATAAAATATACTCAGTGTTAAGGTTAGGACGTGCAAGTGAATTTCTCATCACATATATGTATTTAAACATATATATAAATATATATATGTTTTCGTCGTTACGATGTACGCATCGTTGATCGTATTTAATACGTGTTATAATCGAACGACATAATTATAGGGTCGTGGCCGAGATCGTTGCAGATTCGGTTGTGATTTATTTGGATTAATTGATCGTGGTCTTTAATCAATGTGAGTTCATAGCCTCGCTTTTTAATATTTTGAATGTTTTATAACCCGCGAGGGGGATACATGCTTGTCTACAAATTCTTATACTTACTCGGTTATCTTATAACAATGTGATTGTTTTAAGGGATTTTGATCAAGGTGAGTTTTATAGCCTCGCTTTTCAATCTTTTGAATGCTTTATAAACCCGCGAGGGGGATACATGCTTGTCTACAAATTCTTATAATTGGTTTACATACTTATTTGCATAGCTCGCTATGGGATACATTATTTGACTTCATTTTTGGTCACAAATGCATACTTTACTTTTGAAATGATTGTCGGATTACGATTTGATTGGCGCCTGCGGGGCCAACAATCATTACTGCCCGGGTATTCTTGGAGGGAATACCCATGATGGGAATACATTATTTGTATCACTGCCCGAATTGGGTACATACAAGTCTACGTCACAGCGTCATGAACTGTAAATCACTTGGAGGGTGAGCGCGAATGTTATGAAATAGATCTATTCGGGTGTGGATCCCTGTTCGGGTGATTAAGCTATCGCCGGTAACGAACATTATAGCGTGATGTCCACGCGAATGATATAAAATAGATCTATTCGGGATTGACAACCCCCGTTCGGGTGACTAGCTATCACTGGGAACGAACGTTATAACATGTCGGATTATAACGTTGGGACTATAGGGCCCCCCGACAAATACATAATTGGTACTTTTGGTGACATTAAATTTGTCATGCATTATTTATAAAATCTTTGGGATAAGATTGGTACTTTTGGTGACATTAAATTTGTCATGCATTATTTATAAAATCTTTGGGATAAGATTGGTACTTTTGGTGACATAAAATGGGTCATGCATTCTTTATAAACATTTTCACATGGTACTGTGATGACACAGTGGATAAATATATTTGTTGAAACTTACATTCATACTTAAACTAATCTATGAACTCACCAACTTTAATGTTGACACTTTTAAGCATGTTTTTCTCAGGTTTTGGTATGAAGATAGTTTGGATGGGACGGAACGCGGATATCAAGAATGAAGGCTCGGTGAACATATGTTTATAAATTAATAAAACATTTTTGAAATAAAGTCGTGATATGACTTGTATAGTTTGGGACCTATCTTGTAACTCTGCTGTTTTCTTTTAAAACTAAATGAAATTGTCATATAAACGTATCTTTAAGCGTTTACTGGGACTCGTGTGCTTGTATTATGAAGTAGCACCCCAAATGTATTATTCCGCTGCGTATCTCTATTTTGGGGGTGTTACAAGACTAGTCAAATGACACTTAGAGGGTTTTAGGGAAGTCTTTGGTCTTTGTCTCCTAATGTGGAGATGATCCCATGAAAATGTTGAGTGTGCTAGCTAAATATCTAGTAATATATCTTGTAATAAAAAGAGAAGAAATGGAAGTATACTTGCATTGTGAAAATATAAGTTAAATGTAAATGTAGTTTTATTTAGAATGTGTAAAGTGAATACTTGAGAATTGTATGGTTTGGTTTATTTCTTTTATGTAAAATTCGGCCCAAGTGGTAAAGGCGGGTAAAGTTTTATAAAAATAGGTGTTTGTTAAAGCGTATATAAATTTTGGTGGTTCCGGATATACCTAAATGTAATTTATCGCGAAACGTAAACGTTTTACGTAACCAATAAAAATAAAATATAAAAAGTTGATTATTACTTTCGTAAAAATAATATATTGCTTGTTTGACGAAAACTTTAATTCGTTTGGTGTCCGTTTACGTTAAATGTTGATTTTTAACTTACGCGATTTAACTTTAACTATTAAAATTAAAAGTAAACGCGTGCGAGAATAGAAATAAATAGTGGATTAAATAGCGTCGTAAATGACCTGAAAATACGACCTGAAAATATGAAATGTTACAGATAAAGTTGTACTCATTGCTCCTAGAAGAACAGATGTCTATGTCATTGATATGTCATCCTACAATAGTGAAAGCAATACCTGTTTTTTTGCCAAGGCATCACCAATTGTCAACTGGCTCTGGCATAAGAGACAGTCTCACCTCAACTTCAAAAACATAAACAACCTTACAAAACATAACCTTGTCTCTAGCCTTCCCTCTTTGACTTTCTGTAAAGAAAAAAACTGTTCATCATGTAAGAAAAGGAAGCACCATAAAGCATCATTTAAAACCAAGAGATCATTTTCCATCAACAAGTGCATACATCTCCTTCACATGGATTTGTTTGGACCTGTTAAACCTCAAACCATCAGCCACAACAAATATACCCTTGTCATTGTAGATGAGTACTCAAGGTACACCTGCGTATTTTGCCTCAAGAAAAAGAGTGATGCAACTGATTGTATCATGTCTTTTATCAAAAAGATGGAAAAACTCAATGAAGTAAGGGTAAAGGGGCTGAGAAGTGATAATGGAACAGAGTTCAGATGTAACACCCCCAAAATGGGTCGCAGCGGAAATATGGATTGGGGAATGTTACTTCATAGATCAACAGCACGAGATAAGAGAACGACCTCGTCCTCGTTTCTCGGACATCCCCAATCATCATTTGTATAAGAAGTGACGTTATGGTCGCTACTGTTGGGTCCTGGAGCGGTCCCGACTGATACAACTTTATCCAATAGGTAATACAACTCCCCTTAAACGAGATAAACACCTATCGACGAAACAGATAGTTGGACTATTTATTTCGGGCCACTAGTAGGAAGACTTAGGTCGCGATACATCCTGGAAATGCCTAGTAAGTTGGGTACTTACATCTATAAGCCACGTTGATGTGAATCATCGAACATTACAGATAGTAGAAACGAGACTCCGTCCTCGGGACTTTCAAACTTTATTACAAACCCATACTCACGCGACTACACCTTCTTCTTGAGGTTTTCACTATAATGAGACTTTCCATATAACGCGGTTATACCAGGCATAAGATCTGTAATGATATATTTTGAGATACCCATTTTGATGGATTAAATATCCCGGGACAAACCTAGCCAATTTTTGGTAGACTGAGAAGCGTAGAAACACCGAATTTTGCTGAATAAAGTTATCAGCGTCTTGTTTAGAACGAGTTATTAAACCTTAAGTCTTTCCTTGGTCACACAATCGGATAACACAAATTTAAATCTCGGGACGAGATTTCTTTAAGGGGTAGGTACTTAACCATCCGAAATTTTCGAAATTTTGAATGACGATTTCGATCTTTGACTTTTAGGGTATGGCTTGACTTATAAGAACGATCATCTAAATCACGTTTTCACGACTCAGACCCTAAAGCAATTTGATGTAAAACGATATTTCAGACAACTTTTTAGTTTTACCCGAGACTTGAAAACAAGCAGAAGAGGGCTAAAACAGCCCCGCAAAGTTTTGAAAACTGCACACAACGGGTACCGACACACAAAAATAATTAAATTTATTTTTATTAACACTATACATTTATAAAAATAATAAATAAAAATTTATTTAATAATTTACTTATTTAAACGTTGTTGATAACGCGAATATCCGAGTTAAAATTCTTTTTATTTTTAACCAAGTCACAAAATAATAATAAACGTTTACGAAAATTTGTCGAGTGAATACTCATTTTTATCAGAAAAATGATTTAGAAAACAATGGCGCGGGTTTCGAGATTTGAATCATCCGTTAAGTCGTCCAAACGAGTCCCGGACCGAAAATTATCAAAACTTCATTTAATATTTACACAAGGACCCCTCAACAATTAATAACTTGCCACTTTTATTATAACTTTTTTTATATATTAAGTTATACCACTTCCAATTCATTTCCATCTCTATCAACTCACACACATATAACCCTAATTACTCACCCCCCCCCTCTCATAAAGAATCCGGCGCCGCTTCCGGCCAGCCGCCGCCGGAAAAGTTTTCCGGCCACCTCAAAAACAGCCGCCACTCGCAACAACCACAAGAATCGCCCCACCACTCCGATCTACACCAGCCTCGACATCATCTCCATCTCGCATCAATAACCACAACCGGCCACCACCGTCATCAACATCACCATCCCACGCACCACCACAACACCACCATCATCACGCCATAACCTCCACAACCACGCCGCCACTGTTGCCAACAGCAGGGTGCGTTCGGTTTACATCAGCAGCAAAAAGGGGATGTTTGTTGGGTTTTATTTCATGCCGAAAAGGGTGTGTGGTTGTTGCGATATAACAGTAGACATGGTGTTTGTTTCTGGGTTTTGGCAGCGACGGGTGCGTTTGGGTTGTTAACACACTAGCTGCATCGGGTTTTATGGTTGACAGCCCCGAAGGGCGTCAGGTTGGGTCTCCAACCCATGAGGGTGCGTCGGGTTTGGTGGTAACACCCACCGGGTGCGTCGAGTTTGGTTCAGCACCAACGAGGGTACGTTTGGATCCGGGTTATAGCAGCAGTGGGTGTGTTTGGATGGCTGTCTAACAACCATGGGTGCGTTTGGCTGTTTTAGCAGTTTAGGGTATGTTTGGTTTGATGTTGGCAGCCGTAGTGTGCGTTTGGTTTGTATATTAACCGAGTAGGGTGGGGTTTAGCATAAAACAGCCAAGGGTGCGTTTGGGGTTGTTATATTCGTATAGGGTGCGTTTGGTTAATGTAGTACCAGATAGATGGTGCGTTTGGATGCTGTTTAACAGCCATGATGTGCGTTGGTGTTTATAGAAGCTGAAACGGGGGTGTTTGGTTTAGCGACAGGGGTGTTTGGGTTAACAAATCTGCCAAGAGGGTGCGTTTGGTGTTTGGGTTAACAAATCTGCAAAGAGGGTGCGTTTGGTGTTGAGGGTTAACAGCAAAGGGTGCGTTTGGTTTATCAGAAAACGCAAAGGGTGCGTTTGGTTTAGCTCAGGATCAGCGAGGGGAACAACGAGGGTTCGTTTGGAGTATATAATCTTAACTAATAAAAATATACCAAAAATTTATATTAGATAAATGCGGAAAAGAGGCGGAATGGCTACGTCAATTTGTAGAGGACATACCAAGGTGGCCTAAACCGGTAACGACCATTAGTATACACTGTGATAGACAATCGGCAATTGGCAGAGCTCATAGCATAATGTATAATGGAAAGTCTAGACATATCCGTCGTCGACATAACTCGATAAGACAACTACTCTCAACAGGAGTTATCTCAATTGACTATGTGAAGTCAATGGATAACATCGCGGATCCGCTTACGAAAGGCTTAAGTAGAGAGTTAGTTAGTAAGTCGTCTAAAGGAATGAGACTAGAGCCCTTGAAGGAATGAGTTTCTATGAAGGAAAACTTAACCCAGTTGACTGAGATCCCAAGATATGGGTTCAATAGGACAACCTAATCATAGAAATGTGGGAAAAGTCACGTCAATGTGGGGGAGTTACTTAATATAGTAACTTCCTAGTCCATTTCTATAACAATGTGACTTGTTGAGAGGTTAAACATATGGCTTAATGATTCAAGATGAAATCACCTATGTGAGAGAGAAGTGGGGTCGCTTCGAAGGGAATTGTAGGGGGCGTAATTCCTAAGAGCTCTTGCAGAACCAGGCTAGTGTTCATGACCATAACGAGCACTACTATGAGGACTTGACAAGGTCAGGGAAAGTCTTATGTGAGTGTGTATTGTCGTCTACGTAAACAGATGTTGAGTTCAAAGACATCGCGTCTACTCAGATCTAGGATACTAAATGCATCTCACAAGGGAAGGTTCAAAGGGTTACACCTACCTATCTTATGCATGACTTAACCGCAGAAATTTCGTCGAATCTATCATGTGTTTTCGACCGATCTCCATTCATGTGGGGGATTGTTGGAAAAATGGTTTTGCAAAATGATTTTTTGCAAACTTTGGACAATATTTAATGTATGTATATGTTACATATATTTGTGTTGGTTGGTAGCTTTGCGTTCTCCTTGAAGAGAGCTTCGCAACGAGCTAAAGTATGTCCAAATTGAAGTAGATATGAATGAGATATCGTGTCTCAAAGTGAGGCGCAAAATCCGGAAACTATATGTATCCCACATTGCCCAAAGAGTGAAGTGGGAATGTGTTTATATAGGAATCTTGATATTTGCTATCAAATTCTTTTAGGTTGGTTATGCTCCCACACCTACATGCGCTCGCAGGGGGGGGGGGGGGGCGAGCCCGCCTGACCCGCGGACACGAATGCAGCTCCGAAAGCTTGCCTATGCGGGTATCTTTTTGCTGTTGATTTTGTTTTTTTAATTAATAAAGTTTCCAGATTTTGCATTCATTTATTTTTAGAACTGATTACCTTGCTCCTAAAGTTGGAATTTTGAAACAGAAATTCTAAGGGACTTGCTACAACTGTGACCAGCCAGATCACCGTGCTGCTAATTGCAAGATGCCGAAGCGGGTGAATCTACGCCAGGCCAATATGGTGAATGATAATGTGGACATGATAACTATGGTGTCTGACGTCATTGCCATGATCTCTAAAGTTAACCTGGTAGGTTCTAACAACAGTGGTTGGTGGGTTGATACTGGAGCAACCCGTCATGTGTGTGCTGACAAGAGTATGTTAAACTATGTTTTACTCTTTCAGAGCGGTTGACAATTGAGAGAAGCTGTACATGGGCAACTCTGCAACTGCTGATATCAAGGGCGAAAGAGATGTTATTCTGAAAATGACATCCGAGAAAGAGCTTAAGTTGACTAATGTCTTGTATGTTCTAGAGATTCGCAAGAATCTTGTGTCCGGTTGGTTGTTGAACAAGTTTGGTTTTCGTCTTGTTTTTGAGTCTGATAAGTTTGTTTTGTCTAAGAATCAAATGTATGTTGGTAAGGGATATGCCGTGAATGGTATGTTTAAGCTCAATGTAATGGTTGTTAAGAATGATATCAATAAAATGAATTCTTCTGCTTACTTGATTGAGTCTTCTAATGTGTGGCATGATCGTCTTAGACATGTAAATTTTAATCCAATGCGTCGTTTGATTAAATTTAATAGCATACCAAATTTTCATATTGATTCAAAATATAAGTGTAAAACTTATGTCGAAGCCAAACTTACAAGATCATCTTTCAAATCGGTTAAACAAAAAACCGAACCACTTGATATGATACACACAGACATATGTGATTTGAAATCACTACCCACAAAAGGGGGCAATAAGTACTTATCACGTTTATTGATGATTGTACAAAGTATTGCTACGTTTACTTGTTGAAAAGTAAAGATGAAGCTATAGACAAGTTTGTTCTATACAAAACCGATGTTGAGAATCAACTTGGTCGGAAAATCAAGGTTGTACAAAGTGATAAAGGAGGTGAATACATGTCTCCATTCGCAAATCTATGTGCGGAAAATGGAATCAGACACGAGTTCACTGCTCTCTATTCACCTCAGTAAAACGGTATTGCAGAAATAAAGAACCGTACCTTGAAAGAAATGGTTAATGCCATGTTGATAAGTTCTGGTTTAAGCCAGGACATGTGAGGGGAAGCCATTCTAATGGCTACTTATCTTTAAAATAAGATACATCGTAAGGAAAAAGAAGAGACGCCTTATGAACTGTGGATGGGAAGAAAACCATCATATTAGTACTTACGAGTGTGGGGGTGTCTAGCCAAGGTAGTTGTGCTGACACCCAAGGCCCAAAAGATTGGACCTAAATTTGTGGATTGTATATTCATTGGATATGCTAAGAATAGCAGTGCTTATCGTTTCATTGTACATGACTTAAAAAATCCGGATATACAAAAGAATGCAGTAATGGAATCAAGGAATGCTTCCTTCTTTGAAAATATATTTCCTTATTTAACGAAAGAAACTGGAAGCTCATTTAGATTAGATGAAGAAGTTGTCCAAGATAAGAGACAACGAGATGATAATGATCTCCATGATGAGAGACAAGATCAACTCGAGGAAGAAAAGGTTGAACCACAAAGAAGCAAAAGGGCAAGAACCGAGAAATTGTTTGGACCCGATTTTGTTTCTTTTATGGTAGAAAATGAACCCACGTCTTACCGAGAAGCGGTAACTTCCTCGGAAGGGCATCAATGGAAAGAACCCATTAAAAGTGAAATAGATTCTATTTTAAATAATCATACGTGGGAGCTCGTAGATTTACCTCTTGGTTGTAAACCACTAGGCTATAAATGGATCTTCAAAAAGAAGATGAAAGCCGATGGCACGATTGATAAGTACAAAACAAGATTGGTAATCAAAGGATATAAACAACGTGAATGTCTAGATTACTTTGATACTTATTCGCCTGTTACGCGAATAACCTCGATTAGAATGGTTGTAACACCCCCAAAATGGGTCGCAGCGGAATATGGGTTGGAGAGTGTTACTTCATAGATCAACAGCACGAGATATGAGAACGACCTCTATATGAGTCGTTTAAAATTGATATATTAGATTAAATAGACTTGTTTGTTACAATAGCCCGAAGCTTAAATAGTTTATCCATGAAAAGTAAAGATTTTAAGACATAACAAATATTTCCAAAATGTAATGCATCCAAATATTTATAGTAATGACTCCAAAATGGTGACCACCAATGTATCCTTGTTTCTCGTACCTTATTGACCTGAGAAAAACATGCTTTAAAACGTCAACATAAAGTTGGTGAATTCACAGGTTTAGTAAATGTATAAAATAGGACCACAAGATTTCCAATGTAAGACATGTAACACATACAATATCTTAAAAGTAATTACGAAGTGCACTAAGCTCATGACACCGAAGCTCGACATATATGTATGCAATTTAATGCACTAAATGTGCCCATGTAGATGTTCAACCCGCAACATCCAAATTGTTCCGACATGTATACGTTCGTTGTTTCAGTACAGTCGAAACTGATGAGCGCTACTCACCCGAACGGGGATGTCAATCCCAAATAGATCTATTCATAACATTCGCGCTCGCTAACTAGCAATTGACAGTTCATGATAGTGGGCAATAGTGGGTTTAGCTACTTAGGCCAACTCGTAATATGTTTAAAAGAGTACTTGCGTCCAAATGTAAAACAATGCATGTTTCTCACCCCAAAGTTGTAAAACAATATAGTTGTATAAAAGCGGGGCTATGAACTCACCGTAAGTGAATGATTGATTATCTAAATCAAATAAGTGAATCGTCTCGGCAATCCGAATGCAACCTAATTAATTATAGGCCGTATGAGTATAATGTATTTCATATAATTAAAACATCACATGTCGTATAGTTACACCACCACCTAATAGTTTTTATTAATTCTTTAAAAGTTAAAACAATAATTAACTCGTACTTTGTTAAATTAAAGTATATATACTTGTACTCGTAAAGAAAATATTATTTTTATTTACTAACGCATCATTTGTAAAAATGTATGATTTAATAATGATATTTCATTATTAATTTAATTGTTTTATAAAATTAGTTTTTTATTAAAAAATATATAAAAGTGAAAATAGTGCGCGTGATTTTTAAAACCTATATCTTTATCGTTTTCGGACTCCGTGTTTAAACGTTTTCTTGTCACATGTCTTCGTATTAAATAATTTATCTATACTTTAGATTTATAAAGTTTAAACCTTTGATGAACGTACAATTTTATGTTCATTAAAGTTTATAAAAAATGTTTTTATAGAATTAATTATATGTGACTTGTTTAAATCATAAACTCGTTAATATAATTCGTTTCGCGAGTTCCTTTATCCTTGGATTAGTATTAAGATAATTTTTCAAAAATATCATATTTTATAAGATTAAAACCCCTGAAGGACAGTAATAGTTACTGTTCAAACAGTTTTGTTTTTATATAATTTATTATATTACAACTTAGTAAAATATGTAACTTATTTGTTATAATTCCGTTTTTCAGTTCTTTATGTCCGTGGGTTAGTATTTAGGAAATTTATCAAAATTTTATCATTTATAAATTTTAAACATCCGGATGAACAGTAAATTTTAACTGTTCATTACAGTTTTATAAAAACAGTTTTTATAAAGTTATGTCTTATATAACTTGTAAAATCGTAACTTGTTCGTTATAATACGTTTTTTGAGTTCCTTACATGCCTTCGATCCTTGTAAAGAGTAGCTTTTTTTATAAAATATAAAATGGTATGGTTAGGTTGAATCCCAAACAGTAGGTATAAAAAGTAACTTAGGTTTTTAGTTATAGAGCATTGTTTATAATCAATTTTGTTTAAAGACTTGCACCATAATTTTACATGTGTTTATACCGTATATCTTACATGTATTAAGTCCTCTAAATGTTCATGTCAATTGTTCATATGAAATCCTCAAACACTTTATATAACTTAAAGATGAATCTAGGTGGTGATTAACTTATACAACAAGTATGTACACAATAGGAAATGAATGAATGAACATGGAATACTTTAAATGGACCTTTTAGAAGACAAGTAGGATGATGAACACAAGATGTAAACCCTAACCAAGCCTTCAAAATCAAAACCCTAATCAAGAAAACCCTAAATATGTTTTCTTGATTAATCCTTGTTAAACCCAAATCCAAGCTTGCAATACCCTTGAGCAACCTTACATATACTTAGAATGAACCCTTGTATGCTTCGAATATTTGTAGTATAAAAATTATATGGAAACCCTAGTTTGTAATAGTGAGCCGTGGGTTATTTGGGTTTGTAAGGAGAGAGTTGTGAATTTTGCTAGTGAATTATGAGAGTGTATGATAGATCTTCCTAAGACCTCCCTTAAATAGCTAGGAGTATTGTAGGAAACCACCTTAACACATGGTTTTGGTGATGGTATAAGTACATGAGATTAGACAATTTCTAGAGATGAGAGCTTTAAGGTACATGGTTGATTAGCCAATTTATGGAAGATAGTTTCTATGTGTACTTGGTGTAAGAATAAGCATGTGCATTATTTGAAAGTATAAATTTGAAATGGTTTGGTGTTTTATCTCATGGTATATCCGGCCCTAAGACTTATTTAGTGAGTAAATGAGTTAAATTTTGGGCATTGGGTATAATAGTGGGTATTTGTTTGAGTATAGATAGGCATAGGTGCTTCCGGGTATGCCCGAATGTAATTTATTGCGAAACGTAAGCGTTTTACGTAACCAACAAAAATAAATTACAAAAGTTATAAATTATACTCCTAATAATCATATAACACTTGCTTGATGTAAACTTTAATTTGTTTGGTGTCCGTTTATATTGAACGTTGATTTTTTTAGTTTACGCGATTTAACTATAAGATAATAATTAAAAGCAAAAGGATATAAACAACGTGAAGGTCTAGATTACTTTGATACTTATTCGCCTGTTACGCGAATAACCTCGATTAGAATGGTACTTGCTATTGCCGCATTAATAAATTTAGAAGTTCACCAAATGGATGTGAAAACGACATTTCTAATTGGAGATTTAGAAGAAGAAATATATATGAACCAACCTGAGGGTTTCATAGCTCCTGGACAAGAGAGCAAAGTTTGTACACTTGTTAAGTCATTATATGGCTTAAAGCAAGCTCCCAAACAATGGCATCAAAAGTTTGACCACACCATGTTAGAGAGTGGATTCAAAATTAATGAATGCGACAAGTGTATTTATGTAAAAGACACAAGTAATGGATATGTAATCTTGTGTTCATATGTTGATGATATGCTTATCATTGGCAGTAACGACAAGATGATCAAATCTACTAAAGACATGTTGAAATCAAAGTTTAACATGAAAGATATCGGTTTGGCTGATGTGATCCTTGGAATAAAGATCATACGAACTCCTAATGGACTTGTGTTAAGTCAAGCACATTACGTGGACAAAATTCTTAATACACATAATGCGGGGGATTCCGGCCTAGCTAGAACTCCAATTGACAACAATATGCATCTATCTAAAAATAGAGGCGTAGGTGTTGCCCAATTATAGTATTCAAGAATTATTGGCATATTAATGTATTTGATGACAGGTACCCGACCTGACTTAGCATATGCTGTTAGCAGGCTAAGTAGGTATACTAGTAATCCAAGTGTTGCACATTGGAAAGCTATGACTAGGGTACTTTATTATTTGAGATACAGTCACGATTATGGGCTGAATTATGATAGATATCCTGCTGTTAACTAAGGATACAATGATGCAAATTGGATATCTGACATAAAGGATTCTAGATCGACTAGTGGATATGTGTTTACACTAGGAGGGGCCGCTATATCTTGGAAGTCTTCCAAGCAAACTGTTATAGCTAAGTCCACGGTGGAATCAGAATTTATCGCGTTAGATAAATGCAGAGAAGAGGCGGAATGGCTACGTCAATTCGTAGAGGACATACCAAGGTGGCATAAACCGGTACGGCCATTAGTATACATTGTGATAGTCAATCGGCAATTGGCAGAGCTCATAGCACAATGTATAATGGAAAGTCCAGACATATCCATCGTCGACATAACTCGATACGACAACTACTCTCAACAGGAGTTATCTCAATTGACTATGTGAAGTCAAAGGATAACATCGCGGATCCGCTTACGAAAGGCTTAAGCAGAGAGTTAGTTAGTAAGTCGTCTAAAGGAATAGGACTAAAGCCCTTGAAGGAATAATTTTCTATGAAGGAAAACCTAACCCAGTTGACTGGAGATCCCAAAATGTGGGTTCAATAGGACAACCTAATCATAGAAATGTGGGGGAAGTCACGTCAATCTGGGGGAGTTACTTAATATAGTAACTTCCTAGTCCATTCCTATAACAATGTGACTTGTTGAGAGGTTAAACATATGGCTTAATAATTTAAGATGAAATCATAAAGCATAATGATTCAAGATGAAATCTCAAAACATATGTTTTTAATGATTCAAGATAAAATCACCTATGTGAGAGAGAAGTGGGGTCGCTTCGAAGGGAATTATAGGGGGTGCAATTCCTAAGAGCTCTTGCAGAACCAGGCTAGTTGATGCGATTGTCGTAAGGGACTTCTACAAGAAGTTTTACAACTCCCTAGGCAGAGTACCTAACCGTTGTATTAGTAGTATAGGCAAGACTCGGGGGTTGTTATCGTTATCTAGGGGAATAGGTTGGAAAGGCTTGATCACGGTCTAACAGAATTTTAGGGGTTGAGAGAAGATTATTTTTGTGTTTTTATGTTTATATTAAAGCAGGTAAATCTATAGTTTGAGAGGTTTGGTTGGTTTTAGCTATTAAACTAAATTATAAACTACGCTATTGGTGATAACAATATAATAAAAAAATTGTATTCATTTAATCATGTATTACTCCCTAGATTGCTTCTCCTAGTGTTGTTGCTTTGTCACACTTGTGATAATCTATGTAATTATTTCCTAAGTCATGAACAGATTACACGAACATGCCGTCTACTTAATATTTCGTTGAGGCAACGTACAAGTAAAGTAGTATGAAGACTATTACAAGGCCCCCAAGAGTATATTAAATGCGTTTGAAATATATTAAAAGTGGATCAACCATATAAGGGTCACGGTAGTATGAAGACTATTACCCGATGGTATCCTTTCTACATAATCATGTTTCCCTAGACATATCAACAATGATACAGCAAAAGCTGGTTTTCTAAAGCCTAACATGCATATTCATCACAAGAAGCAACACCATTAAGATCTACATTCTAGGTTTCATACAATCATAAATGAACACAATAGGAAATTTAGCCAAGCATGTTAAAGATAAAGAAAGAATAATAAATAATCAAACAACAAGACATATTGAATGATTAAGATAATCTTACTTGATTAAAACATGAATTGAAGGAGTTACAATAGGGTTTTAAAGCCCTAAAATTGTCCTAATAATCTGCCAAACGAACTAGGGTTCGTCTCCCTTTTTTACTCTAAAGTTACACACTTAAAACCCTAAATTCGGGTTTGTATATATAGAAAAATCGCTGCGACGGCGTCGCATTTTAATCGTGACGCCGTCGTGAAGTAGAATATTCTAGATCTTGGGTTGGGTCGTGCGAGCTGACGCCGTCGTGAGATGTTGTGACACCGTCGTGGGATGAATCATGACGGCGTCACGTGTATCTTGTGACGCCGTCTCCAGCCGCTGAGAACATAATCTTGAGAGATGTTGGTGTAGGTCCGTAGTCTTGTCCGTTTCTTCTCCAAATGAGCCCAAGTTACGTGTATTTCCTCAAAATGCCTTCCAAATGCTAAATACCTAAAAAGGAACGATTAAGTACCTATTTTGGGCATAAATGCATGATTTAAGGGGTTAAATGACCCTGAAAAAGTGTATAAAATGACACCTCATCAAATACCCCTACACTTGGTTTTTGCTTGTCCTCAAGCAAATGGGCTTTTCTACCTAGACAATAGCAGTATTTGGGTCATTTAACCTACTCTTTAAAAGTATTTTACAACACAACCTTCTAGACCTCGTAATTAAAAGCACGGAAAGCATATTCTAGCACCTCACATAAGTGTTTGAGATTCTCTCTTTCACTCGGTTGTATAATAAGTTATAACATAATGGGGGAAACGGAAAATCAACACTCATTACCTGTCATAGCATATAAATTACCATAGGCTTAGTAAAAGATCAAACCTCCACCGCTAGGCGCAAGCATTATTCATTACTATCTAAGAGGTCTTTTAAAGGGTTGTGGGGTGTAGGTGTAAGATAACATATAATAGAAACAGAAACGGATGAGATACATTTGGGTGGCTTTGGGTGATTTTGGAGTGGATGGGTTAGCTAATTATTTATACGAATACACGTTGGTTTGGTTGCTAAGCCAAGACTCGGACGAAGGTATACAAAATCTACACAACATCAATCTTTTTTTTTCTCTTTTCTATTTTTCTTTTTTTTTGAATAACATAATACATCACAACATGGGGTTTATAACACGTACCCCTACACTTGAGCTTTTACATACTCGATATTTACAATCTAACTAATGACTCGATTTGAGGTGGATCAAAATAACATGGAGATCATCTAACAAACATATGGGGGTATTGATTTAAGTTTTATTCTCCATTCTTCCACGAAATAAATACTACCATGAATTCTAATCGTCCCAAAACTGTATTTACAAGAATCGTGTACTCAAATAATCAACTTGGTTTAAAACAATAATGTACTAAAAGTGAGTACATACAAGGTAGGCTAAGGTGATTTTGGTGTAACGATTGGTTTAAGGGTTACCAACGCTCTTTATTAATAGTCCGGCTTAACCATAAAATTATGAGAACCGTGAAAAAGGATAGGCTCGGAGGGTTGTACTAGGGGTATCCTGCACTAAAAATGAGTGCATGGCAAGGGTGTGGGATAGTTATATGATCGGTGTGACCATCATAACAATTACAAGTTTAAAACATGGGTTAGTCCTAATGCCTCTTATCAAGCAAATCTTAATACTTACTATACGGTCTTGGGATGCATCACAAAAATAAGTTCTAGAATTTAATATACTACCTGTACACTCATATAATTTAATACCGATCTCAATGCTCCAAAAAAGATGACAAAACCACATATACACATCCGTAACGACGAAATAGATACACATGATTGCTCACTCCTTAACTAGAGAAATCTAAAGGTATAAACTATCTTGGGTACAAATAACGGATACCCAAATTCCTATAGATCTAAAGGCGAACCTCACATTTTAGGGGTGGAATTCTGAGGGTTTTTGTGCTAGTCATATACATTCCTATCCATGAGACGCTATTAATACTCGGTTTTCGTCGGTATGTGTCATATTTTTTTTTTAATTTGGGTCAAAATTACCTTTTTATGCTATGTTTTGATATATTACCCATTATTTCAAGGACAAAGCAAATGGCAAATGAAGGAATAGTTTCTAAGGCTTATTTTCCCCCTACACTTAAGTTGAACATTGTCCCCAATGTTCTATAGAAGTACCCGTAAAAACGAATTAAAAGGAAAAGAAAACAAGTAAAAGAAACTAGTACTCCCCTGGTTTGCTCAATAATAGAGAAGAAACATGCGATAACTGGTTAAACCGTCCTCCAAGAATAATCCAATGAAACTTTCTAAGAATTTTCAAGCTTCTTCTCATCAAATATAACTTGTAATCAAAGACAAAGACAACTACACCAAGCATAAAATGTGCGATATAATAATATACAGTGTGAAATTAGGGTTGACTCTATAAAGCAGTAAAGATATGATGAGAGAATTGTTAAACTCAGGGTTTTGAAGGTTTATAAAAGAATTACAACTTTCTTAAGTGTTGTACAAGTTTTATTTTCAAAAATACTTAAAACTTTCGAATTTTCCTGTAACTGTGCGTTTGACGCCGTTAGGGATATCCTGACCCCGTCACAAGTGTTGTAGTGATGGCGTCGCATGTAAATCGTGACGCCGTCTCCACACTCTATGAAAACTCATTTTTCGTTTTTGATGAAAAATTTCCTGCACTCATTCTTATATGTTATTTTCTTGTACAAAATGCTGCATAAAAACTTGAGAATTAACAATTCAAGCATATGACTTAAAACTGACGCGAATTAATCTAAACAATTTATTTCAAATGTTTGAATTTGGTTCTAAAAATCGGATATTTCCCCTACACTTATTTTGTTGCAAAATACCTTTGATTGCAAATAAGACGAAGTTACAAACAAACAAAGCATGATTACAAACTAATTCAAACATAATAAAACAAATAATAAAGAGTTAAAACACACAAGACACTCCTAATATGCGGGAAAAGTAAATATTGGGTTGCCTCCCAAAAAGCGCTTTTCTTTATTTACGAGTCTTGTAGCTAGACTCGAAGTCACACGTCAAGTGTCGTAGAAATGGTCCAAGTCGATGATTCTCCCTTGGACTTTCCCTTTCGGAGATCTTCCTAGTGGTCGGGATTGATTGCTGGGTTTTGGTAAACTCCTCTCCGTCCGGGTCAATCATTCTAATCTTGGCATGCCATGCTCCATCTCCATTTTTGGGTGGTTTGCCCCAGTTAATCGGGTTTTTAATTAGGTCCTCCGATTCCCACATATTACTCTTGAGGTTAATGGGTATGGCTCCTAAAAATTCTACCATCCTCCTAAACACTAAGGTATCCTTAAAAGGATTGAGCTCGGCATCTCTAGCAATTTCCCATTCTCCGGGTAAATGGCAGTCTAAGAAGTCCTTCCTAGCATAATAGGGGGTTCGTGCGCCTATTCCATCCGAGCTAGGTCGTGGTTTGTATGATTCCCTTTTTCCAAGTGTGGTCCAATAAGGTGCTTCCTCCTCACTTAAGTCGACTCCTTTTACTCCGAATACCGACATAGTGATTCCTTCTCCTACCGCTATTTTAGCTATCCTACAATCTATAACTGCGTTGGCAGTAGCTAGGAATCCTCTTCCTACTAGCAGAGGGGTTTCGGGGTCCTTTTTCATATCAATTACGTAGAAATTATTTAATAGTTTTAGTTTTCCTATGTGGACTTCTACGTCTTTAATAATTCCAACAGGGTAGGATTTGGTTCTATCAGCCAATCCAAAGATATGGTTAGTCTCTTCTAATAGTCCAATGTTAAGCTTTTTCAAGAGGTAAAGTGGGATTATGTTTACGCATGATCCTAGATAGGCCAAGGTGTCGAAAGGTTTTGAGTCCCCTGATCTACAAGGTAGAGTGAATAGTTCAGGGTCTTCCATCTTTGCTGGTACTTCATCTTGGACAAATGCTGATCCGTTTTTACATAGTTCTAAGCTCTCTACGTATTTATCCAATAGAGCGTTATAGATTGGAGCGTGAGTTAGGACTTTGAGAACCGGTAGGTTAAGATGCAAATCCTGGAATTCATCTTCAAGAGTTAGCTTAGGTTCTTCCGGTTGTTGCGGTTCGATCCCTATCCTGGTTTACAGCAGGCTTGCCTGGGAAATGTTTGCCTCCTTGGAATGTGCTTTGATAGCATTAATTGAAGTGGAGGGGTGAGATAAGCATTGAGGATCAATTTTTGGATAAGAACGAGAAGACAAATCTGGGGAAGCATTCAGTTTCGGGTTCTTAACCGTATCGCTGGGTAGGGCTCCCGCTATACGATTGGTGATGAACTTCAACACTGTGTCGATCTTGTTGGTCATCTCACTTTGTTGTTGTTTGAAATAGACTTCAAACTTGGACAATCTAGCGTCTTGAGATGCCATAAAATTGGATACAAATCCTTCAAGATTTGATTGATTGTTAAAGCTTTGAGGACAGTTGTTGAAGGAACGGTCTAGGATTGAACCGTTGGGTTAGAACCGGTTAGGTGGGTTTGAAAAATTATTTGGAGAATTTTGGGGTTGTCTCCACCTAAGGTTCGGGTGACTTTTCATGATGGATTATAGGTGTCACCAAGATTGTTTTGCTCGGGCTTAAAAGTGTACCACTTACCTCTCGCATTATCAGTACACGAGGATGCGTATTCAACAAAGGCTTGTTCGGGATCTTTCATGCAATACTGAGTGTCACGAGGACCACTATAGATCTCACATGAGGTAGTGATTTTGTTTACTTGAGTAGGTTGTGTCGGAGCAAGATGAGCTTCCATCAAGCGTTGGACTTGATTTTCGAGCTCGATGAGGCGGCGGTCGGATGTACTTGGGACATCTTGAGGCAAAGCGATTGCCTTGACCAGCTTAGCGAAATCCCTTGGGTCGTTCCAACTTTCGTTGTCATAGAGGGCGAGGTCCTCTAATAATGCCCATGATTCTTCAGCATTTCGGTTACGAAGCTTACCACCGGCCGATTGGTCAATGGTTCAACTTGTGACGGGATTGACATGGTCATAAAAAATTTGGACTTGGAGCCAAAGGTCGATGCCATGATGAGGGACGTTTTGCAGTAAGTCCTTGAAACGAGTCCATTCTTCTGATAGATATTCTCCATGATGTTGTTGGAACATCAGGATATCATTGCGGAGTTTTGCTGTCCTTCCTGGTTGAAAGAATTAAGCAAGGAAACGAGTAGTAAGATCCTCCCATGTAATTGCTAGCTTGATCGCGAAGGGAAAATTGAAATAAACGCAGGCGCGTTCTTTCCCTATTTTCACCATCAAGGTCAAGTGAGTCCACTAGTCTTAAGAAATCCTTGAGGTGTTGGTTTGGATCCTCGGACCAAAGTCCGTGGAATGAGCATTCATTTTGCACCAACCGGATGGTGTCGGATCAAACAGGTACCACGTTGTTCCCTACGAGGAGCTCAATCGTGTTCCTGTAGCCCTCGTGGCTAGGTTTGGAGTAGTCTCCAAAAGTACGGATAGGATTCTCGTCTCCCATGGTGGTTGACGAGAATGGATTACGAAACAATTGACACAAAGAAAAGATAGACTACGAGAAAGCTAATATGCAGAAATTAAAGTCTTACTTGAAAGGATTCAAGCAAGTAAAACTAAGCTAAACTATGATCAAAACCTAACTATTCCCCGGCAGCGGCGCCAAAAACTTGATGCGGTTGTCGTAAGGGACTTCTAAAAGAAGTTTTACAACTCCCTAGGCAGAGTACCTAACCGTTGTAGTACTAGTATAGGCAAGACTCGGGGGTTGTTATCGTTCTCTAGGGAAATAGGTTGGGAAGGCTTGATCACGGTCTTACAGAATTCTAGGGGTTGAGAGAAGATTATTTTTGTGTTTTTATATTTATATTAAAGAAAGTAAATCTATGGTTTGAGAGGTTTGGTTAGTTTTAGCTATTAAACTAAATTATAAACTATGCTCATGGTGATAACAATATAATAACAAGATCATATTCATTTAACTATGTATTACTCCCTAGATTGCTTCTTCTAGTGTTGTTGCTTTGTTATACTTGTGATAATCTATGTAATTATTTTTGAAGTCATGAACAGATTACACGAACCCGCCGTCTACTTAATATTCCGTTGAGGCAACGCACAAATAAGGTAGTATGAAGACTATTACAAGGCCCCCAAGAGTATATTAAATGCATTAGAAATATATTAAAAGTGGATCAACCATATAAGGGGCAAGTTAGTATGAAGACTGTTACCCGATGGTATCCTTTCTACACAATCATGTTTCCCTAGACATATCAACAGCTATACAGACAAAAGCTAGTTTTTTAAAGCCTAACATGCATATTCATCACAAGAAGCAACACCACTAAGATTTACATTCCAGGTTTCATACAATTATAAATGAACACAATAGAAAGTTTAGCCAAACATGTTAAAGATAAAGCATAAATAATAAATAATCAAACAACAAGACATATTGAATGATTAAGATAATCTTACTTGATTAAAACATGAATTAAAGGAGTTACAATAGGGTTTTGAAGCCCTAAAATCGTCCTAATAAGCTGCCAAACGAACTAGGGTTCGTCTCCCCTTTTTACTCTAAAGTTACACACTTAAAACCCTAATTTCGGGTTTGTATATATAGAAAAATCGCTGCGACGGCGTCGCGTTTTAATTGTGACGCCGTTGTGAAGTAGAATATTCTAGATCTTGGGCTGGGTCGTGCGAGCTAACGCCGTCGTGAGATGTTGTGACACCGTCGTAAGATGAATTGTGACGGCATCACGTGTATCTTGTGACGCCGTCTCTAGCCGCTGAAAACATAATCTTGAGAGATGTTGGTGTAGGTCCGTAGTCTTGTCCGTTTCTTCTCCAAATGAGCCCAAGTCACATGTATTTCCTTCAAATGCCTTCCAAATGCTAAATACCTGAAAATGAACGATTAAGTACCTATTTTGAGCATAAATGCACGATTTAAGGGGTTAAATGACCCCGAAAAAGTGTATAAAATGACACCTCATCACTAGTGTTCATGATCATAATGAGCACGACTATGAGGACTTGACAAGGCAAGGAGAGTCTTGTGTGAGTGTGTATTGTCGTCTACGTAAACAGATGATGAGTTCAAGGACATCGCGTCTACTCAGATCTAGGAGACTAAGTGCATCTCACAAGGGAAAGTTCAAAGGGTCACACCTACCTATCCTATGCAGGACTTAACCGCAGAAATTTCACCGAATCTATCATGTGTTTTCGACCGATCTCCATTCATGTGGGGGATTGTTGGAAAAATGGTTTTGCAAAATGATTTTATGCAAACTTTAGACGATATTTAATGTATGTATATGTTACATATATTTGTGTTGGTTGGTAGCTTTGCGTTCTCCTTGAAGAGAGCTTCGCAACGAGCTAAAGTATGTCCAAAACGGAGTAAATATGAATGAGATATCGTGTCTCAAAGTGAGGCACGTGGAACACAAAATTTGGGAAAATCAAAACCTCCCACATCGCCCAAAAAGGGGGGGGGGGGGGGGTGCAGAAAATGAGATTTATAGGCCGAAATGGGTTCGAAGCTTCTGAACTCATGCGAGCCCGCGCGACCTGCGGACACGAATGCAGCTCCGAAAGCTCGCCTATGCGCGAAAGTTTTTGCTGCTGATTTCGTTTCCATTTTTAATAGTTTCAAATAACAGATTTGCTTATGTTAGGCAAATATTTTTCTTGGAAAACAAGTCGATTTTCCAGTATAAATATTGCCATAACCTCATTCAGTTTTCACACAGCAAAAACGCAACTCCAATTACCATTTGATTTCCGGCAAGCCTTTCGATCAGAAACGCAAGATACTTCCGTGATTTTTCAGGCAAGTTTGTCAGGTCCGGCTGTACAACAGTTTTGTACGTTGTACCCTGGGAAACAAACGGCGAATCTGTTTTAAGGGAATCGTGTTAAACACGAGACTCGTACCACGACCTTTTACTGCTTTATTTTAATTATCGTTCATAGTGTCTGTCTTCTGCTTCTACCCCATTCTGTCTGTTATTTAAAATTTTGTATTTTATTTTCTGTTAATTTAATTTATTATAATATAATTCGATTTTATTAATAAAAGTGTTACATTTTCCCTATACACAGCTCATCCATTACATGCAATTTAACCAACTAAATAAACCTTTATTTTTCTTTTCTTCTTTTACCGATCGAGACCTTTTTCTTCTTTTTGAAAAGTGTCTGGATATAAATTATATATCCATCTAGGCATCAATAGCAAAACATTAATCTATTTAAGATACTTTGATGCAAAGTATTTTAAGAGCTCATGGCTTAAAAACATGCTATAAATATGAATATATATGATTATCGATAAATTTTGAAAAGTGGAACATGCTATAACTTAATTCAAAGCTAAAAAGGTAGCAATGATAAGTAAATAATTATAGTGCTGAATTCTAACTGAACTTCCCTGAACTTTACAGAGAGCATAAAACATGCCATGAACATCCCCCAAAGACACCACTAACCACATTTTTCTTTTATTACAAAAATGTCCTTCTTATATTTACTTGTGGTCGTACAAGAACAAGATTCAAATCTAATAAAATCTTTCAAATAAGTATGTAAGTAACTTATTGATCCAGGGATGGATCGCACATTGAAGGCTGTTGTGCACAATGACAAATCCAAGGGCACCTCTAGATCATATTGAAGAGACAAGCTTGTGAACAAACAAACATTTATCCCTTTCTAACACATGGTAATTTGAGGTTTCAATTTGTATATATCCTCATATCAGAAATGCATTAAACCTCTAAAATCCATGTGAAACGGCTATTTTTACGGATTTTACCATGAGAAAATCTAGTTTGTGTAGTAGTACGTGAAACTATGGCAAGAATAAGATCGATCAAAATGCAAAAACTATTTTTCATTAAATAAATTATTTCCCTTTCAATAACACGTTCAAGGAAAAATATAAATTATCGGGGTTTTTTTTTATATCTAAAAGCCAATTAAAAGGTAAAAACTTGGATTATGTGTTGCTGAAAGATTTCCTTTTATGTATTGTGCAATTAATTTCAAATAAGTCGTATTTTGCGCATACAAATAAATAAAGTTGAGGTTTTATAGTTTAAGCCACCATTAGAAAATCAAAATAAGGAGATATGATATATGTCTATAAAAAAGGCACTTAATTACTTGAGTTTCCTATTTTGCATATAGTTATGTGATGAACCGTCAAAATTACACGTAGGTGGTCCATTACCATCGATAGACTTCGTTTCAGTGGTAATATAATATCGTTAAAATATTTGCTACTAATAATATTGAGAAACAAATACTTTTTACTAAGCACACTTTCAAAATGTTTGATTGTTAGTATTGACCATGTAACCTCTTCATTACACTCTAGATGGTGCTAAATATACAAGATTTGTCGAGAATTTCATTATTCAAGTTCATGTCTATATATGCTAGGAAGAATATTGAAAATCACATTAGGCTAAATACTATGTTCATCAAACACGGCAATCTCTTGTACGTTATCGTCACATCACCATTTAACACAATATCTAACTCATCATCTTTTAGGTGCTATGGTTATCACTAAACCCACCATCAAATAAAAAGTATAAAAAATAGCTGTGCAGCGAGTATAAAAACACGGACAGGCACTCTGGAAGAAACCAAAATGAGAGGAAGAGAATGAAGTGTGGAGTAGGAGAGGGGGGGGTGGGAGGACAGGTCGCGGGTCGAGGAGTGTTAGTCTTCGTAGGTATGGGTGGCGAGGGTCAACGGTTCGGGGTGGTTGCGAGACCGCGGTGCAGCAAGGGAAGTACATTGGCGTGAGGGCTTGGCACTTGGGGGGTGCTGCCTAGAGCGCAGGCGGGTTTCGGGTGTGGGGTGCGGTGGGGGGGGTCTTGTGGTTAGAGTTGAGGCGGACCGCGCGCGATAGAGGGGCTGGGTGCGATAGGTGTGTGGTGCTAGTCTTGGTGAGGGTGTGTTGGGGGGAGGTGGTGCGTGAGTGTACAATGTGTTTAGACAGATGCGGCAGTGTCAGTCGGCCACCGCGCGTGGTATTGCACCCGGTTCGTGCTTGGACATGCTTGATGGTGACGATTCACGCATGACCATAATGTCCAGTCTTATAAAATCGTGTGTTTTCATTAGGTAAAAAAAAATTGAATTTCTATAACATATTTTACAAATATAAACAAAATTAATGTAGGTCCACCTAGGAAAAACATTATCTTTATATTTTCTACTTGTTTTGAAACTAAACATTTTTTTGTTGTACTTTCAAGTTGTTCCAATTGCTTTTTTTCTTTCTTTAATGTGTATCAACCTACCTATATAAACTACATCATCAATGAGCATCCATGTTGAAAAATAAAGTCTTAGCATTATTTTCCCAAGTGCATGCACTTTGGTTCATAAAACATCCTTCATCTCCCTTAACCATATGATCATTTGATCCGAACAATTATCGATCGATCATTCGGCGTTCACAGTATCTTTGTTTCATTAATTTGTGCTAAACGTTTCGTTAAATCGTTATGGAAGATTTAAGTTGGGAAAGAAACATATCATTCCCATGGAGTAACATCAATCATCATCAACATCAAGATATTGATCAAGAAACCTTCATATTCGGCTCGGAAAACATCTTCTTAAACCCAATCCAAGACCTTCGAAAACCCGATCCACCAACATGTTCTAACCCGTTACCCTCAAGTAATGGTTCAACTAGTCAATATTGGTCCCAAACAACGTTAGCCAAGGGCAAAACAGTAATTGGTCCCATCACTACCCCAACACATGCGGATAGGGTCACCTCTCTAGAGTCACTTAATTTTTTATTTTCTGACAAAAATAGCAACGTGGACCCTTTACTAGATGGCATTTCAGTTATTTTCTCGGATTTCAATAATTTGTGTAACAAAAATATCACTAATAACATTAGTGACGGTTCATCTACTTCCGTCACTAAAGATACCGACGACGGCATTGTGTCACAAAGCTCAAATGAAAGAAGACTAAAGCGACCCAGATCGGATCCGGGTCGACCCGTTTCGTCAAATATAAATTTCCGGCAAACTTCAGAATCCGACGAGACGGATTCTGAAGCAACTGCACAAATGAAGGAGATGATATACCGAGCGGCGGCTTTCCGCCCGGTGAGTTTCGCCGATGATGAGGTCGCGGAAAAGCGTCGTAGAAAAAACGTGAAAATATCGAGTGATCCACAAACTGTCGCTGCCCGACAACGAAGGGAGAGAATTAGCGACAGAATTCGGGCGTTGCAAAAGCTAGTTCCGGGTGGGAACAAAATGGATACAGCTTCAATGCTAGATGAAGCTGCTAATTACTTGAAGTTTTTGAGGTCACAAGTGAAAGAATTGGAACATATGGGTCAAAAATATGAGTTTATGAGCTGTGGTACAACTACTAATGCACAAAGTACAAGTCAAATAATTCAAAATATTAACCCTAGTGTTACATTAGGTGTACCATTTCCCATGCAGACACATTTTTTACTACCACATCAACAGATTTACCCTAATCCACCACATGCATGAAGGACTAGTGCTTTTTGCATTAGAAAGTGTAATGAGGTCAGTAGGTTAAAGTTGGTTTGAGCCTTCCCAATAAAGATTGAAGAAAGCTTATAATTAGCTAACCCCAAGAAGTCATGATATGATATGGTTATGATCACTTCATCATGAATGATGAAAATTATTATTAATTTGTTTAAGGATTTATGGATTTGATCATAATTGTCTCATCATTGTATTTGTATGTGTGTTGAACACTTCATGCTATCAACTAATATTAATTGTTGCATTTCTTTTGAGTGTTATGTTATCATGTTTTTATTAGACGATAAATATGGCTCAAGTCTGATTGTGAGTTTGGATCAATTAGGGTTTCTCGATGTAATTACATCTAGAAACCTAGCTTAATGGAATTGAACAATACACTCGTTTTTAAACTAAAAAAACCCACCAAGAAGCTAAAATTATATAAAAATTAGGGCATTACAAGGATTACAAAGAACTAACTAATTAAATTACCTTTTCGAAACCTATTTGAGACCAAATGAAAGAAAATTGTTTTACTTAATTGAGAATAAGGACCACAATGGAGTCTTTACCGTGAATGTATATTCATATTCATTACAAGAAGAAAAATGATCTACAGAGTGGATCGGATAACGACATTAAACACGATGGACAGATTGGATGGAAAACTTGAACGACTTGCCAAAGTGAACACATTGTTGAGGTCATTGATACTATACGATATGGTTAAGTTCCTCCATTTGAGAAATCAAAATTATGAATAGAAATCAATTAACAACCTCTTTTTACAACTGTAAATTATGATAACAAATACAAACAAATTACTAAAAGTTTTTGACATAGAAAGGCCGGGGTATATGATACAATAGCACCAATTTTTATTTTTTTTATCTTTTGCCAAATTTGGAGTTACATACACATATTGAGCCGTCATTATTACTTCATGTGGACTTGTGGTCGCTGATTGTTTGTTCTTATTGATCAACATGTCTTCTTTGAGTTCTTTCAAGAACTTTTTGATTATTGAAAAATCACACTCATATCTCATCATGTATATTATGATTATCAGGCCGTTCTTGAATTATTCAAACTTTTAAAGACTCCTCATGGAAATTACATAACAAGACATTTTGAGAAGGAATGTTATATATAAATGTCATCGTTTAGAATATATAATGCAATTGGTTATCTAAACGTTTAATATATTACTCATTTAAGATATTTTCTCAACTAAATATTTTTGTCGAGAAAAATATATGTACGCATGCATATAATTGTTAACGGG
The DNA here is from genome assembly GCA_026074375.1 of Tanacetum coccineum. Lineage (NCBI taxonomy): Eukaryota > Viridiplantae > Streptophyta > Magnoliopsida > Asterales > Asteraceae > Tanacetum > Tanacetum coccineum. The sequence goes on from BQNB010001147.1 coordinate 36,864, forward strand.
ACAAACTTTGATGGCTTTAAATTCTTTGGCTGTATGGACCTGCTTCGCGCACCCTCAATGACTGACCTTAGTCATTACCTATGGAGGCTTTGATATGACTAAGATCCTCTAATAAGTAAAGAATGAAACAATGACCGTATAAAATTCTCTCACAAACATAACAATGAGGTCTACTGAGGGACCCGGATTTCTTTTTGTTTGTGGGAGTACTTTACCGGTCATGTTAATATGAACTTTAGAGGATCTCAATCTTTTTTATTTTTTATTATGTTTTTTAATTTTTTTTATTTATTTTTAAGATCTCAATCATATTCATATCCCTTTGATATAGAGTACGGATGAATCTATTATTCTTCTTCATGTTACTCCTATTAATGGATCAAGATCCTCTCAAGTTGAAGGTAACTTGATTGATCATGTTGGCCAATCATAATTAAGATAAATGTATAAAAGTTTTTTTAGTGAAATTCATGAGGCCCACTTATATTTATCTTAATTGTGATTAGTCAACATGACCTATCAAGTTACCCTCAACTTGAGATGATCTTGTTCACTATTAATTACCATCTTTTAACTTCCTATCATTTTAGTAATATACGGTCAAAAAGGTGGTCGTTATCATAGAAAATTGATTATGATATGATGGTTTGAACTATTTGTTTATTTTTAACAAAAACCTTTTTCAAAGGGTAGAAAGTCTTAACAGTAATAATGACCCCTATGATTATAATGAAAGGTAACATAATTAAAGTTTGATTGCAGCGTAAAGGAGTATATTTTTTATACTTTTTCAAAGGGTAGACGATCGATGCAGATGGTGCAAGGGAACATTGACATTCTTCTGGTCATTCATGTGTTGAACACGAAGACATATACTCCCTCCGTCCCTAAATAAGTGTCCACTTTTGACTTTCGAAGTTATTTTTTAGCAACTTTGACCTTAACTATTTCTTGTTGTGTTATATAATACTTGATGCAAAATATATGAATGAATTGGGTTTTAAATATATTTTCATTGATATAATTTTCATTAAGTATTATATAACACAAACAAAATAATTTAAGGTCAAAGTTGAGACAGAAGAGCTTAAAAAATAACATAGACACATAAATTTATGAACGGGGAATTATATGAAAATAGGGCCGTGAGCCCTTAATTAGGCAGTCAGTCAGTGAGTGACAGTGGTCCTTTGTTCCACCTTGACCCAACCCAAGGCTCAGGCGTGCCCCTCGATTATCATCCTCTGTATATTGCTTACCACATGCCTTCTACTTTCAGTTATTTTATTTTTGTTATAAACCATAGTCAAAACTCACACGTCTTTTAATTGTAAAATATGAAACTCGTAATTATCAGTTCACATAACTAATTCAATCTCGAAATGTTTAAATAAGTGGACGTGAGTATCAAGTGACTTTCCGGGTGGAATATGATTGGGATCGAACACATGCCGTTTATAACTGGGCAAACCTCACATTTGCACTAAGAAATGGTACCACTAAGGCAATTTGTCCTTTGGTTTTAAATAGCCCATTGTACAATGTAACTACATTATCTGCCTAGACTTGAACCACATGCAAGAGTTAACACCTCCATTAACTTAAACGATTTGCAAAATGAAGAAGAGGATAAACAATGTAAAACAATCTATGTTGGAAAGTAGGGATATAAATGGACGGAACATTTAGTGAACATTTCATAAACTGTGCGGTAAAATATTTATTTATGTGCGTTTATTTATTAAATGAACGATCATGAACATGATTTTATATCTGTTTAGTTAAATCAACGAATATTAACAAAAGTATCGTTCATTCATTTATGTTCATGAACGACCGATTATACATTTGTTGATGTTTGTTTATGTTCATTTATTTGTTTATGATCATGTATTGTATATTTTTGTTATACACTTTAAAAATCGATATACTCAAACAAATAAACACACATAAAACACAATATATTAAATATTCTTTTGTTTTTTTCATACGCTCATTTACGATCGTTTAATCTCTTAATGAACGAGTATAAACGAACACGGACAACCTCATTTATCCGGTTAAATTAAGCGACCAAATATGAGTAAGAATATGTTCATGTTTGTCCTGTTTATTTACAACCCTACTCGAAGGTGATTATCGTATTAGTATTCTTTCACGCATACCATGACTACCAATGTATCAAAATATTCAAACATAACCATCGATATTTCAATGGTTTCGATCCTTTTGGATTCAGTTTCTCGGTTTATCGAAAATATGCAAACTGAACCATCGATTTTTCAAACGGTTTCGATCTTTTGGTTCGGTTTCTAGGTTTTTCGAAAATACGTAAACCGAACCATCGATTTTTAAACGGTTTTGGTCTTTTTGTTTCGGTTTTTACGTTTTTAAAAATACGCAAACTGAACCATTGACGTTTCAATCGGTTTCGGTCTTTTGGGTCGGTTTCTCGGTTTTTCGAAAATACGCAAACCGAACCATTGATTCTTCAAACGGTTTTGAACTTTTGGTTTCGGTTTCTCGGTTTTTCGAAAATACGCAAACCGAACCATCGATTTGTCGAACGGTTTCGTCTTTTGATTTGGATTTCTAGATTTTCTGCAAACCCCTGATTGGAATTCTCTCAATATAAATGACGTCTAAAGCTTTCAAATGACGTGTTAAAAATATTAAAAAAAAGTTTAAAATAGAAGTAGTAAAAGAGATATAGATGATAAGACTTTGGAAATTAAAATATCATATCCATCTACTCTTTATGGATAACAAAATCATGAATAGTTAAAGACATACGTATGACTATTTCATATGTTGATCCGTGAGGTTCATGTACTATCTGATATCATCTATCATGATTGACATTGACGATGGTATTTGACTTGTATTCCCACTCTTATCATTGGATATCACAATTGAGATACACTTTGCGTGGTTGGGGTTTCTTTACTATTTTTAGAAATTTCTGTTTGGCAAATTGATAGAGATCAGGTAAGCTCTTTTTTTAAACAAAATTAGACATGACGGCATATTGCCCAAAATAGAGGGTGAGGGGGCGGAGGTGGGTCAATTCTGTTGGAAAATTGTTTTTGCAAACTTTAGCACACTGATTAATACAGTTTAATATATATATATATTTGTGTTGGTTAGTGGATTTGCGCTCTCGTTAAAGAGAGCTTCGCAACGAGTTAAAAAATGTTCAAAATATAGTTTAACATGAATGAAATATCGTGTCTTAAAATAAGGCCAAAGTAGAGTTAATATCAAGGTTATAAATAGCGTGAAACGCGACGTAGCGGCATAGCCAAGCATCAAGCTTTAGCGTGAGGCATTGCGTCATAGCGTTTTTAAGGCGTGACTCAAAGCGACAAAAAATATTTATTGAGTGGTCAATAGTAGTTAGCTACTAGGCTTAAAATTGAGTTATAGAGTTACTAAGCCCAAATCTCATGCAACCCAAATTATATATACTTGTAAATAAGCTCAAGTCCAATAAATATCTTAAAAAATTCAAAAAAATAAATAAATCTCTTAAAAGCTTAAAAAAAAGGCGCCACGCCTTGTGCTATAGCGCGCTATATCACGTCTTATCACGCTTTATTACACGTCACGCCTAAAGACGACGCCTTGGCCTGTTTCGTAACGTGGAGGCTACGCCTCGCGCTATGACGCCGCTATAGCGCGCTATGGCGCCGCTATTTAGAACCCTGGTTAATATGAATGAGATTTCGAATTTTCTGTGTCAAAATGAATTGCTTGTGAACTCACGCGTAACCGCGTGTGACGAATTTCTATCTATATATGGGGCAAGGCATGAAATATTTCATGCTGACTGGACCATGTGACTAAGCATGTTAATGCTGACTGGAAATGATGACTCAAAGGGCAATTTGGGAACATTTTGGTGACTAGGCAATAACAATGTAAAAAACGAGGGTATTTTTGACATTTAGTATTATCCTTAAATCCTTGCTACAAGTTTGACCACATTGATTATTCAGTAACTCCTCCCCTATAATCACTCACAATGAATCCAAGATTTAATTTCAAAACATTCCAATAAAAATTCAAAACCTCCACCATCAAGGCATTATGTTTCAGTCAAACTTGCTTTGAATCGGATTTCATTCACAAAACAACAATCTGTCATTTTCCTAATTCAATCTCAACAAGTTGATTAAGCTATGGTTGAGTACATATGAAAAATCATATGTACGTATTTATTAAGGTAAACATAAGTGTTCCATCTTTTTATTTCTATTTGATTTTGGAATTGAATTATGGTTTATCTTTTTGATAAAGGAATGAGTGTTATCGTTTGATTCTATTTTACATTTATGTTTGATCGATTTAATTTGAGTCATAGGTGGATTTTGTGAGTTTGAATTCATCAGAAGTTCATGTTTGCAAATTCCATCTTTATGTAATTATATTGATTTAAGCAATATGTTTGTCATTAGCAAGATGATTGTATAATTATATTAAATTTTGTATATACAGGAGAACGGTTAGTCTATCCTGATCTAACCAAATTGGTGCGCATTTTTAAAGTTACAATCCCATTATCGAATGTAATGACCTCACTAATGTACAAGTCTATCAGGGACCGACCGTAGGGACACATCAACATGTGGTGCAGTCTATTCAATTGGATCAAATTTCACGCACACTAAGGGTATATCTAATTTATGCCAGAATGGTTCCAACATCATCACCCTATAATATCTAGATTGAGAGAGAATAGGCGGAGCACTCCCATAAGCAAAGCTTAGGTTTTGGATTTTAGTTTCTAATTGATTACATTGCTCTTCTATTTTTATGTAGTTACTTATCATTAAATATTTATATGTTTGCAGCTGGTAGTTTCGATAATACAACAGGCTTTGAGAAGGGTAAAGTGAGTGAATCATGATACATTGATACTCCTTGTGTGAACACATAACCACGATTTTGTTACAAAAAGGTACAGCTAGATGTAACACGTATAATGTATTCACAGGTATGTGACTCGTGATTATAGAATCCTACATTTGACAAGTTTAAGCATATAAGTTTTTCCTGATAATAAGCTTTCGAAATGATTGCAGCTAGACAGGTTTATGAGTGATAGAGCTCATCTAGACATATAACACCTATGTGGTCAGTTGACATATTTAATGTACTTTATTATTTAGCGTTTTCCACTTTAGTTTTCATGTCCATCTTTACTGAAGTGACTAATGATATTCATTTGAATGTAAAATTTATGAAGGTGTGATCAAGAAAGGATAATTTATAACCAATATTAATGCACAGAAGAAAATCAAAGTAAGTTGTAACTTTTGTAGATGACATGCATTATATTATTGCTTTCATCAGATTTTTACCAAAGCTTTGTAATAAAAATCTAAACTGTGAAAAAACTGAGTATATACTTATATATAATATAGTTCTCTATAACCTTGGCTCTGATACCAATCTGTAACACCCCTAAAAATCACAACGCAGCGGAATACCACTTGGGGTGCTACTTCATAATACACAACGCTAGATACAAGAGAACGACCTCTAAATGTGTCGTTTGAAAAGTAATCTCGTTGATTTTCTTAAAATTGTTGTAACATTTGTCCCATAATTGCATCACAATGAAAAGCTTGAAAACAATACAACGAGATTTGATCATTTGAATGTAGTAGACTCCAATGCATATCAAGTAGGCCAAGCATCTAATTCACCTGAGAAAAACATGCTTAAAAGTGTCAACATTAAAGTTGGTGAGTTCATAGAGTTTTGTAAGTATAAATGTAAATGTTGGAAATCCAAAGATTTATAAAGTATGTATGATTATTTCAATCCTTATAATAATCGCCAAAAGTGTAAGAGTAAATGTAGAACCAAAAGAGTTTAGTGTTTATTGCTTCGCCGCAATATAATGAAAAGTGTTCAGAAATTAGTAATGTTTAATAAGTAGTATGGACAGTGAAATCGTTGATTTTCCAAAATGTATGGGTCTACTATAACAAATACAGTACCACATAAATAATATCTACTGTTGCACTAAGCTCATGACACCGAAGCTCGACATATATGTATGCAATTTAATGCACAAAAGGTGCCCGTGTAGATGTTCAAACCCGTAAACATCCAAATTGTTCCGACATGTATGCATTCGTTGTTTCAGTACAGTCGAAACTAGTGAGAGCTACTCACCCGAACAGGGATGTCAATCCCAAATAGATCTATTTATACACTCGCGCTTCCTTAACCGGTCCTCCGGTCAAGAATTTAACAGTTCATGATAATGGGCAATGGTGGGTTATGTTACTTAGGCAAACACGTAAACAGGAGATGATAACCGAAAACACTTGTGTCCAATAAAAATTTAACTGTTGTATTTGTAAATAGCTTTGAGTACTTAAATCCATAAGTAGAAAAGAGTGTGATATAAATCAAGTAATTGAGTTTGTAATGAGTATGCAAACAATTTCGTAAACGTGTATGCAAATGAGTATATAACAAAGTATGAAACCAAGTTTGTAACCAACCATGTAATTGTGTTCGTAATGGATTGCAAAATCAAGTACGTAAACCAAGTGTGTAGAATGGTATATAAAAGATATTGCAAACGAATATGTAAACAAGTTGTATTGAGCATGTATTCTCCCCCGAGATTTGTAAAGCAATTGTAAAACAAGTGAAAGAGGGGCTATAAACTCACATCGATGACGAAGAACGATTGGCGGGAATGTACACACTGAGTACAAGACGAAACGGGAACTGAAACGGCTCGACCAAGAAGTTGCGGTTTATCTTAACGGCTAAGACCCACTAGCCTAGGACGATGTACTTGGTTTTCCGATGAATGAGTACATCAACGCGACACGTTGATAAAAGATTTAGATTTAAAGTTGTAATAGTTTGGTGGTTGGTTAAATAAACAGTTTGGAAATATACGTAAAGTGTGAAATATATATTCTGTATATATATGACACATGAAAAATAACCCTTATATAATTCATACCGTGAATTATATAACACGACAAACATCCCAGTGATTAATGAAAAGTATATAATACCTTGCAGGTATTATATAGTAAGTGCGAGTAAATAAATTAAACCAATTAGTTTGACACCAATTTCATTAATAAAAAGACTTGAAATAAAAGTAGACACATGTCTCAACGTTATTAATTATACAACCGATGTTTGTAATAGTTTATAATCATTATAAAATATAAATAACATTTTGTAAAATATATTTCGTTTCTTCGATGGGTTGCGTCTAGAACAGTTCGTCTCATTGTAAAAGTATAGTTTTCGTTCATTGGTCGGGTTATTTTATAATACAAGTTAATGTATCTTTAAAAATATAATCTTGGAGTCCCCTTTTATCGGTTTCTAAAACAATAGCAGTTCTAGTAAAACATTACTAAATATAGAAATCTATATAAATTTCGCCATGACCTTTCTGTTTATAAAACGATCCCAAATCGAACGACTTTGTTGCAAATCCACTTTCCTAATTTAATTTAATAAAAATCATTTTAACATTTCAAGGGTGTTTATTAATTATCATTTAATAAACATTATTTCCATATTGTAACTTCGTACGAATCATAGTATTTTATATTCGTCCGCAGTCTAATATGATGTATCCGAAAAATAATAATTTGTCACATTTATTTAACCAATTAACCACCGGTCCGATTATAATATTTATATAAATTTTTGGTATATTTTTATTAGTTAAGATTATATACTCCAAACAAACCCTCGTTGTTCCCCTCGCTGATCCTGAGCTAAACCAAACGCACCCTTTGCATTTTCTGATAAACCAAACGCACCCCTAGCTGTTAACCCTCAACACCAAACGCACCCTCTTGGCAGATTTGTTAACCCAAACACCCCTGTCGCTAAACCAAACACGCCCTAGTCTAGTTTTAATAATCAAACGCACCCATTTCGGTGTTGTAAAACCAACCAAACACGCCTCAAGGCTGTCTAACAGCCAAACACCCTATGTGGGTGTTTATAACCAAAAACAAACGCCCCCCCTTGGGGCTGTCATCAACCAAACAGCCCCCTTGGGCTGTTATCCCATAAACCAAACGCCACCTAGCTGTTATGTACCAAAAACAAACGCACCCTGATGGTGTTTAGACACGCCAAACGCACCCTCTTCCGGCTGTCACAGCCAAACAAACACCCCCTGTTGTTACAACCCAACGCACACCCCGCTGAGACCCCAAACCCGAACCCACTCTAATCGCTGTTGAGCCCAACCGAACGCACCCTTGGCTGAGTCAACACCAACCCACCCGCACCCTTTTCTTTATACCCCAAACCAACGCACCCAGGTTGGTTTTTCTGTCGACCCCAAACGCTCCCATTGCTGGTGGTAACCACAAAATGAACGCACCCATGGTGCTAAGAATAAACCCGACGCACACCCTCTTGTGGGGTTTATGACCACCGAAACTAAACACCCTTGAGGTGTTATCTTACAAACCGCACGCGCCCTTTTTGTTATAAGAAACCGAGCGCACCCTGTTGGAGAGAGCGACGAGGAGATGGAGATGGTGGTGATCTTATGGTAGCGTCGGTGGGGAGGCTGTCGTGGTGATATGGTGATGGTGGCAGCGACTGCTGCCGCGGCTAATGGTGGGGGGTGGTCGACGACGGCACGTGGAGGCACGTGGGAGAGTGGATCGGATAGATCCGGTTATAGGGACCATTCTTGGAGTTGATCGGAAAATCCCGCCGAAAAAGTTTTCCGGCGGCGGTTGGCCGGAAAAGTGGGCGGCCGGAGGTGGGGAGGGCTCGCCGGAAATAATGGGGAGGGAGAGAGAGTGAAAGTGGTGGTGTGTGTGTTTTTAGATGTATATAAGAAATAAATATATATAATTTTATATATATATAAAAACTTTAAATCAAAAGTGACAAGTTGAAATAGTCCAGGGTCTAAAGTGTAACTTCTTCATTATAGTTTTGGTAAAAACGGTTCGGGACTCGTTTGAATGACTTAACGGACTATTCGAATCTCGAAACTTGCGCCATTGTTTTCTAAATCATTTTTCTGATAAAAATGAGTATTCACTCGACAAATTTTCGTAAACGTTTTATAAAATTTATTTAAAACATTTATTATCTACTTTGTGACTTGGTTAAAAATAAAAAGAAATTTTAACTCGGATATTCGCGTTATCAACAACGCTTAAATAAGCAAAATATTAAATAATTTTATTTAATATTTTTTATTTTATTAAATAAATAGTGATAATTAAAAATAAATTTAATTATTTTTGTGTGTCGGTACCCGTTGTGTGCAGTTTTCAAAACTTTGCGGGGCTGTTTTAGCCCTCTTCTGCTTGTTTTCAAGTCTCGGGTAAAACTAAAAAGTTGTCTGAAATATCGTTTTACATTAAATTGCTTTAGAGTCCGAGTTGTGAAAACGTGCTTTAGGTGGTCGTTCTTATAAGTCAAGCTAGACACTAAAAGTCAACGATTGAAATAGTCATTCAAAAATTCAAAAATTCTCGGATGTTACGTTACTACCGTTCATAACATTGTTCATAGTAATAAAAAAAGGTTAGTGAGAGTGGGGACATGGGAGGGGGGACACTTTGGGTATTGTTATATAGTTATAATAACATCATATAAAAACTCATTAATTAAAAGATCATGTATGGTAGAATGACTAAAATAAAAAAAGTATTTAATCAAAGAAAACTTCGGTTATCATGGAAAGCGATTCACACTAACATATAATTCACGATCATATTATGTATCATAGGATAAAGGGCTTGATTAACATAAGGGTATTCTTATCACAAATTTTATATCTGTCAAATATGGGTATATATGAAATTTTAGAGTTGGCTTGGGCATATATGAAACAAGTTAGGTCACCCGCGCTTCGCTGCGGGATGTTTGGCGGCCGGTGTTTTCGGTTGGACGTGTTAGAAAGTATGTTTTTGTAAAAAAAAAAAAATTAACGGTCGTTAAGCAACGATCGATTTAAAGCACTGTTTTGGTGCATTCTAAAAAAAAAAACTAACGGTCGACCGCTAGTGGGAAAATGGGTATTTTATAAAAAAAATTAAAATGAGGGCAGTTTTCGTAATTTAACACATAGTGCGAGGGGGTATTTCGTAAATATTTGAGGGGCTATTTCGTAAATAAAAAAAGGAACGGGTCGGGGCGGACTGGGTCGGGTCGACCCGACAATACCGATAACTCAGAAAGTGTGAGTGAATATTTTGGAAAAAAAAGCAAAAAAACAATTAAATTTTTTTTTTAAAATGTTCGGACATTCATAAAAAAAACAGAACGATGACTAAAAAAGTGCGAGAGAGTATTTAAAAAAAGAAAACAAATTTTTTTTTAACCACCACATCACAAACATAAATACCTTGGAACATGCATTTATTCTTCATCGTTCGGGCAGTTTTAACTTACGATCAAAGAACCTCCATTCTCCGTAAGAGTTAATATCCATAAAAGGCACTCCCAAGACCACCACCGATTTATTCATTTAGAATCTTCTTTGTTGCCGTAGTTACAAGAAGAACAAATGATCATTGGTTTTCAATCCCGACATCACAATTCACACAAGAAAAAAGAAAGAGATAGAGACTACAATATCTATACCACGTCTGGAAATGTTTAAATCAAGTATGGTAAATGAGTTCGGCAGTACCTTCCAAGCAGAAGGTGTTCACTTTGTTGGGAACATATCGATATCCACCTAGTCTTTAGATCGACCTTTCGGAAGTAACGAGAATCTATCATGTTTTCTTGACAAGGCCACGTATAAACCACCAGGAAATTGTTCAATGACCAAGACCAATGAATCATGAGACTGAGTAAGCACCACAGGGTTAATCACTTTCGCTAACTTTTTCAACTTGAGTGAGGGTTCGCCTTTCACCTACCTAGGGCTCCCCATTGATTGCAATATGGCGCGTGTTAATAGTTGGGATCCAGTTGTTGAAAAATTCTCCAACCGTCTTTCTAACTGGAAAGCTTCCCTTCTTTCCATTGGAGGAAGAGCCACTCTTATCACTTCGGTTTTAGGCGCGCTTGGTACGTACTTTTTTTCGCTCTTCCCTATGCCTTCCACGGTTAATAAGAAGCTGGAAACTCTTAGATCAAATTTCTTTTGGGGAAGTGCTGATAATTCTCACAAGATTCCTTGGATTTCTTGGAACGTTGTCCTCGCTTCTAAAGATAAAGGGGGCCTCGGCATTGGTAGTCTCTACTCGTTGAACCACGCTCTCATTCAAAAATGGCGATGGAGATTCCTTACTAATCCGCATGCTCTTTGGGCCCGTTTGATCACTGCTATCCACGGTCGCAACTCAGACTCTACAACTTTTTTTAGCCACATCAAGACCAATGGGGTTTGGCCCCGCATCGTTGGGTCCATTAACAGTATGCACGAGAAAAATCATATTCCCCTCTCCTCCATGAAGCGTCAAGTCAATAATGGGTCCTATACTAAATTCTGGTATGACTCCTGGGCTGGTTCAACCCCTTTAAAATCATTGTTTCCTCGTCTTTTTCATTTGGCTGTGAATAAGGATTGTTTGGTCCGTGACTACTGGAACAATGGTTGGTGCCTTAACTGGATTCGCAACATTTCATCTGGTCCCAATGTTTCGCACCTACACACGCTCCAGAATATCCTTTCTACCATTACCCTCAACGACTCAGAAGACGTGTGGACTTGGTCTGTAGGAGGATCTACCTTCACGGTTAAAAGTGCCCGTTACCGGATTGATCAAGGCTTCCTTCCCGATCATGGCCATGTTACTAGATGGAACAATCTAATCCCGAAAAAGATTAACATCTTCATTTGGAGGGCTCTTCGTGATCGCCTCCCCTCTAGATGGAATCTCAGCCGAAAAGGGATCGAGATGAACTCGCTTAACTGCCCAATCTGTGATGCAGGGATTGATTGTATTTTTCACACGCTTTGGATTTGTTCGCTAGCCTCCCTAGTGTGGATCCGGGTTTTTAACTGGTTGGACCTCCCACCTCCCTCTATTTCGAATCTGATGGGGTTATTCACATGGATTGACGATAGTCACTTGTCGCATATCAACAAATCCATCCTGGATGTCATTTGCAGTGCTACTTTGTGGTCCTTGTGGAGTTTTCGCAACGAAACGATTTTTGGCTCCGATCTTCCCAAACGAAGCTTACTTTATGATAAGATTGTTGATTTCTCTTTTAGATGGTATTCTTCTAGATGTAAATCCCATTCCATTTCATGGAACAATTGGATTCAAAACCCTTTAGTGGTTTCCTCTATGTAATTTTCTCGCGCCTTGCTAGCTTAATAATATCAAGCCGTTCAAAAAAAAAAAAATTGGGTTGTCCTAAAATCATTGTCCCATTTTAAATATAGTTCTGAGTAATGTAGCAAGTTTACCATATTGCCCCTAATGATACTAGAAATTACAAACTTTATTCAAAGCTTTAATTAATTCCATAAGGGTAAAACTGTCATTCTGCAAAAAAATAAGAGAGATAATGCAGTAATGATTATGTTTTCTTAAACTGTGTGTTTTTTGTCGGGGGACAATTAATTTGAGACGGAGGGAGTATATATTTATTTGGGAGAAATATGCAAATATGCTCCCTGTGGTTTCCCAAATTTGCAGATTTGCTCCCCAACTTCACGAAAGTGCAGGCGGCCTCCCCAAAACGAAACTTGTGTCGCATTCATGCTCCCTGGCAGGGAGCACGAGTGCAATGGAAGTTTCAATTCCCATTGCATTCGTGCTCCCTGGCAGGGAGCACGAGTGCAATGAAAGTTTCAAACTGGGGAGGCTACCTGCACTTTCGTGAAGTTGGGGAGTAAGAACTCAATTTTTTCAAACACAGGAGCATATAGCAACTTTTCTCTTTATTTGGGGTATTACTATTGTTACCCACTGGCCCACCAAAAAAGTACAACAACCACTTACTTTGACCATCTATTTACAGTACAATGCAGTTTTTTATTAGTTTCTGTTTCGTATTTTTATCAGTTTAATACTTTTATGACTTGTCCGAATCTTTATATACCACTCACACCTATTGCACGGGGATTCCGCAATTTTAGTTTCACAGTTTTATAACAAAAACAAAATTATAAAAATCCAAACGTATCCAACTCAACTCCTAAACACAAAAAAATCAAAAAACACAAAAACATAGGATGGTACAAATAGTGTTTTAGGGGGTATTAATATCATGAACCATTTATTTGTTTTGTGGATGGATTATGGTGGCCATCTAAATGAACGACCTGACGACCTCTATTATTTTACTTTTTGGCACAATTAGTAGTTGTTGGATTGAAGCTGTAGATAGAGATAATGTTACAAATTATTCTTATAACTTACATAAAGTAACATTTGAATTTAAGATATTGTGAAAAATTATTTTTCTAAAATCTCTAATAAGTTTTATCTGCAAAAACAAAGTTTAGGGTGTGTTTGTTACGAGGGGTTGGGCTTTAGGTTATGACTTAAAGTTGAAAAAGTATATTTGGTACTAAAATATGGGGCTACAAACAGTAACTATAGCTAAATAGTAAGGATTTTACAAAAGGCAACCGAGTAGCTGAGGTTTGTTCGACTTTGTTTAAAACAAGCATCATTACCCGCGCGTTACTGCGGGTCGTTAATTTTTTTCGCGTAGTTGCGAGGCATTATTATTTTTTATTTTGTGTGGTTTTATTTTTTCGGCCCCTCGATGTTTCTAATAGTTGAGTGGTTTTTTTTCTTATATGTAGGTCTATGTTAGATGGCCTCATATTTAAAGGTTATCTTTTTTTTTTCGCGCTATAACAGTTTTTTTACAATATAATTTTAAATATGGGAAACGATGACTTTTTTTTATTGTATACTGTGTGAAGTTTTATTTTTTCTCGGTCTCATGTAATAGTGGTCGGTGTTATTTTTGCTGTGTAAAATTTTATTTTTATTCTGTTCTATATTTTATATTTCTGTTTCGAGATTTCATTTTTTCGATCTCATGATTCTATAGTTTAGCGTTTTTTATATATGAGGCGTTATGTGTTGGAGCACGAAAGATCATGTCGCGAGTAATTTTTCTTTTATCTAATAAGTCAATATTTTTGTATTATTTTTTTTATTTTGTGCCGAAACTGGATTTATTTACATTGCGTACCAAAAAAAAAAGACAGCCAAATGGGTTTGGCCCAAATTGGAGAATCCAAAGGGGCCCGATCACTGTAGCGTGGTGGAATCAAAACATCAGATCGTTTTATTCTACACGAGAGCATGTATTATTTTAATTTTTTTTTATTTTGTGCAGGTTATATTTTTTCAGGATCCCTTCGATTGGGTATTAATAGTCTTATTTTTTTTTCTTCTATAATTTGGCTTATTTGTTGGGCTTATGTTTAATGTTTCTTTTTTGGCTATAACGGGTTTTTTTTAATATAATTTTATGGGAAACATAGGCTTTTAAATGAGAAATCGAGGGGCGTTACTAGCATAGGTACGTTTTTTTTTTATTGGATTTTATGGCGGGTTTATATTTTTTTTTTCGGTCTCAGTTTTAATAGTGCGGGTTAATTTATGCGTAAAATTTTAAATTTTTTATTTTTTTCTATTTTTTTATTTGTGCTGTTTATTTTTTTGGTCTCATGTTTAATAGTTGTTTTTTTTATATGGGCTTATGTGTTAGGCCTCAAGTCGCGATAGGAATTTTTTTTATATCTGAATAAGTCAATATTTTTTGTATTTTTTTTTTCCTATTTTATGCCGAGCGTTTTTTTTTACATTGCCTACAAAAAAAAAAAAAAAAAAATTGCCAAATGGGCCGGCCCAAAATGGCATTCGTGCTCCCTGGCAGGGAGCACGAGTGCAATGAAAGTTTCAAACTGGGGAGGTCACCTGCACTTTCGTGAAGTTGGGGAGTAAGTCTGCAATTTTTGCAAACCAGAGGGAGCATATTTGCACTTTTCTCTTTATTTGGGGTATTACTATTGTTACCCACTGGCCCACCAAAAAAGTACAACAACCACTTACTTTGACCATCTATTTACAGTACAATGCAGTTTTTTATTAGTTTCTGTTTCGTATTTTTATCAGTTTAATACTTTTGACTTGTCGAACTTTATATTTTTTATTCCGCAATTTTAGTTTCACAGTTTTATAACAAAAACAAAATTATAAAAATCAAAAAAATCAAAAAACACAAAAACATAGGATGGTACAAATAGTGTTTTAGGGGGTATTAATATCATGAACCATTTATTTGTTTTGTGGATGGATTATGGTGGCCATCTAAATGAACGACCTGACGACCTTTATTATTTTACTTTTTGGCACAATTAGTAGTTGTTGGAATTGAAGCTGTAGATAGAGATAATGTTACAAATTATTCTTATAACTTACATAAAGTAACATTTGAATTTAAGAGATTGTGAAAAATTATTTTTCTAAAATCTCTAATAAGTTTTATCCGCAAAAACAAAGTTTAGGGTGTGTTTGTTACCAGGGGTTGGGCTTTAGGTTATGACTTAAAGTTGAAAAAGTATATCTGGTACTAAAATATGGGGCTGCAAACAGTAACTATAGCTAAATGGTAAGGATTTTACAAAAGGCAACCGAGTAGCTGAGGTTTGTTCGACTTTGTTTAAAACAAGCATGATTACCCGCGCGTTACTGCGGGTCATTAATTTTTTTCGTGTAGTTGCGAGACATTATTATTTTTTATTTTGTGTGGTTTTATTTTTTCGGCCTCATGTTTAATAGTTTGGTTTTTTCTTATATGGGTTATGTGTGGGGCTCATATTTAAAGGTTTCTTTTTTGGCTATACAGTTTTTTTTAATATAATTTTATGGGAACATGACGTTTTTTTATTGTATACTGTGTGGGTTTATTTTTTCGGTCTCATGTTTAATAGTGCGGGTTATATTTTGCGTTAAAATTTTATTTTTATTCTTTTCTATTTTTTATTTGTGCGGGTTTATTTTTTCGGTCTCATGTTTAATAGTTTGTTTTTTTATATATGGGCTTATGTGTTGGGCCTCATGTCGCGAGTATTTTTTTTTATCTTAATAAGTCAATATTTTTGTATTTTTTTATTTTGTGCCGAACGGTTTTTTTACATTGCGTACAAAAAAAAAGAAGCCAAATGGGTTGGCCCAAATTGGGAGCCCAAAGGGCCGAGCACTGTAGCGTGTGGAACAAAACTACGTCGTTTTATTCTACGCGAGGCATTATTATTTTAAATTTTTTTATTTTGTGCGGTTTGTTGGGCTTATGTTTAAATGTTTCTTTTTTTGGCTATACGGGGTTTTTTTAATATAATTTTATGGGAACATAGGCTTTAAATGAGAATCGCGCGTTACTGCAAGGCGTTTTTTTATTGTATTTTATGCGGGTTTATTTTTTCGGTCTCATGTTTAATAGTGCGGGTTAATTTTTGCGTTAAAATTTTATTTTTATTTTTTTCTATTTTTTATTTGTGCGGGTTTATTTTTTCGGTCTCATGTTTAATAGTTTGTTTTTTTTATATGGGCTTATGTGTTGGGCCTCATGTCGCGAGTATTTTTTTTATCTGAATAAGTCAATATTTTTATATTTTTTTTCTATTTTATGGCAAGCTTTTTTTTACATTGCCTACAAAAAACAAATTGCCAAATGGGCCGGCCCAAAATGGGAGCCCATTGGGCCGGGTACTGTAGTGACGCTGCCAAAACGGCAACGTTTTAACTCTAATATAGTATATATATATATATATAATGTAGGTCCATAAAAAAAATACTAGCCACTACTGTTTTTTTATTAAATTTAATATTTTTAAAATAAACAATATTGTATTAATTATATATTTTATCTCATTTATTTTTTTTAAAACTTATACCAAATTAATATTTTAATATATAATATATACTCTCTCCGTCCCAAATTAATTGTCTCCCGAGAAAAAACACACAGTTTAAGAAAACATAATCATTACTGCATTCTTTCTCTTACTTTTTTGCAGAATGACAATTTTACCCTTATGGAATTAATTAAAGCTTTGAATAAAGTTTGTAATTTCTAGTATCATTAGGGGCAATATGGTAAACTTGTTAAATTACTCACAACTATATTTGGAAAGGGGCAATAATTTTGGGACAACCCAAAATAAAAAGAGGGACTATTAATTTGGGACATAGGGAGTATCAAATGAAAAAAACTAAAAATTAATAAAAATATATCATAATAGATGTTGAAATAAAAAGCATAAAATTTTAGAAAATATGGTGAAATTAGATTATAAAAAAATAAATAGATAATAAGATATATCAATTTAAAAATAAAGGTGATTTTTTAATTAAGAAGTGACACATGTCACTATATGAGGTGGTTCCCTAAAATAAGATAGATGGTTAAAATTGCAGATCTTTATATTTTCATAATAAGTAAGTTTAAAAGTCTAAATTTTTAAGTCTTTCTAAAAATAAAATGTCATAAATGCTTTATAATATAGTATAGATTTTCTCTCTTCAACGTTAAACCCAAATCCAAATCTTAAACCAAATTCGAATCCAAATTCTAAACCTAAACTCATCTACAAACCAGGCAAAGCTTATATAGTAAATGACTTGATTTTGCAAACAATAATTTAAAAGCGAACGTGCAAAACCATTGTTTATTTTCTACAACAAACCCCTACACACCCAATGATGTTTTCATGCCAATGAAACTACCACGGCACCACCTCTTTTGGGTTTTCCAAAAAAACCATCGAGCCGTAACCGTATGATATTTGTCGCCACTCCACTATCCAGATAAATATTGCGCCATTCAAAACATCATGCGTATGATGTTTGTTGATATGTGAATTGTTTCGCCGAAGAAAAAGTGAATCTGTTATTGTCTCAAAACACACACACATTCATCTTGCATGTCTTCGGTGCCCGTTTGTCGAGGAAAAACGTCATTTATGCGTTCCGGCGAACTTGATAGTTTATTATTGTGAGCAAACCATTAACAATTAAATTTTATGTATTCCGTCTAGTGTTTGGCGTTAAGTGAAAGTAGGTTGATGAGTAACATGATGTTAAGGCTGAGATGACCCAGAAACACCAAAGAAAGAATGCCATATCCATAAGTCTTGTGACGTAACATCTTTCAGCAAAATGAATGAATTCGGACCATGATTACGTCTACAATATTGCCCTTTGAATGCGTTCGGACAACCAAAGTGTTGGGGCTACATTGACTAAGATCTCCTTTATGTTTTGACGATGACAAATAAACGTTCGCAACACTTAAAATAATAGCTAAAATCCAGAAACCAGAACTGTGCTCCTGGCACGCCAGTCACGCGTCAGCGCATGAGCTAGCGCGCCATTGGTTGTCCCGTTTTTACGGATTTTGCAATGTCAACTTTCCACTTACTTGAGCATTTGGGAACACTCCAAATGAGGTTTAGACTTAAAGAGGAGCAAAAACAAAACCTTCTATTTTTCAACAAAACGCCAACTCAATTCTTTTATCAAATGCCTCTAGCCAAGGCCAAAACTTCTTTCTAAACCTATTATTAATATACTTTCAACATACCATCAAACGAAAGTATTCATTTGACTTTCCGGATTTATGTTGTTCCTAATCACGTAACGGGTTTTACTCCCTTATTGGTCAAACTAAGTCAAATGTCACTTTGCGTAAACGCATCCTTTCCCGTTATGGGATATGCTTTACTTGAGATGCAAAACACTTAGCTTGTTTGCATCAAGATGATTAGTGATCAAATTCATTGTTGATAATCATAGATTAAAGTCTAAATGACTAATTGAGTTTGTGGTAATTAAAGGTTAATCTTACTTTGATCCTTCTAACTTTTTCTATATAAATGTTTTACAAACTCCCACATGTATTTCTCATATATCACCCTTACCTCACTTCTCGCCTAAAAATTCTCTAATAATTTGTTAATCATTCTTCCAAGAAATGATTATGCACACCTTCACACACAATCCCAACATTCCTACAAACATTCCTTACCAATCTCCAAATCATTCTATAATCATCATTTCTCATCTCTTTTTTCTCTTAATGGCAATATGATTATCTCTTAATCAGTCATTTGACTATTCCTTCTACACCCTCATTATCATCTTCAAGTTTATACCTTCTTCATATAAACCTTCTCCAAGTACACCCACATGGGATAACTCACATTCCCTTACACCATTATACCTTGTTGTACTTCTTGTCCCCCAACATTCCAACATAGGCTCCTATCCATCACATCTCAACATTCTCTACCACATAATCCTTATTCATTCTTCTTCATCATCTCTACACTCACACAACTCCCATTTGAATTCAAATTACACACACACCCTAAAGCTTCTCTCATACTCTTTTCCTATACACACACTTTGTCAACTCATCTTTCCTAACAATTCAAATTTGAATTTTAGCAAAGGCTCCCTTCTATCACATCACCATCACATCCAATACAACTCATTCCAACCCAAATCCATCTCACCCTTATCTTTATCTTAACATTCAAATTCAAATTTTGAATTTTAAATCTTTAGGCTCCTAAACATCCCATCATGACAACTCATTCCAACTCACACTCTCCTCATCTTTATCCCACATGTCTAATTGTTTGAATTTCAAATCAAATAATCCTTCCAACATCTACACTTCTTCTCCAAGAAAAATAATATTCTTTTGGCATATTCCTTCTATCCTATCTAGGATTGAGATTCTCTAATGTTTATGTCTCAAGTTGTGTCATGTTCAACCAATAACATAAAAGTAAATAAAATTATGAGTTTATTTTTAAGTAAAATATGGGACCCACTAATTTAAACCCACTCACAACATTTTAACATGAGAAGAACATTAGAGAGTAAAACATTAGAGAATCTCAATCTCCTATCTATGCCTACTCATCCTCTTAACTATGGTTGGTTTCCAACTAAGCCATTTATCTTTGAGGAATACCCAAACATACCCTTTGTCTAATGGTTCTTTTCTATCTCTTTGAAGTTGGACAAACATCCTCAAAACTATTTTAACTACTTTACAATCGTTTTTATCAAATGGCTATTTGATTTAGTTGACCTTGAGTGTAAAATAATGGAAAGGTCAAAGCGTGAAGTACAATTGGGGTTTTAGCAAGAACAAGTATTTAAAACGGCAAAAACCCAAAAACTCAAGATGGGTTTCTAGCGCACTGCCCACACGCTGGCGCGTAGGGTAGCGCGCTAGTGGCTAATGAATAGTAACATCACTTTTTGGTTCTTGGCCTATAATACCCCTTTTACCTCTTGTATACCTTACCTCTTTCCATTCTTTCTTTCCTCTCTTTTCTCTTCTCATATCCTCTAAGTCTAACACTTTTTGTGTTCTTAATCTTCTCATCTATCATCTATTGAAGAAGCCATCTCCGCAAGAGAGACACATAAGTACTTAATCCACACTTGTGTGTTATTAGTCGAGGGTCTTCTTTCTCATACCCTTTCTTTTAGAATCGAGTATCTAGGATAGGTTAGGAATTGATTTAAACAATCAACTTTTCATTTAATTTGGTTGTAAGAGAAGTCTTGTATCTTTGTGATCAAGCCTAGATCATTGAGTGATCTAGTTGGGTTTTGGTAAACTTCCAAGGAGAATTTCTTAGTGGTCCTAGTTGATCTTAGTGATCTTAGAAGAAATTCAAATCACGGGTTCTTAGGGGTGGATTCTGAGGGCGGAATACCGTAGGGACTAGCTCTTCTTAGTGAGCGCCGATCTTAGTGCATATCGGTGGATTGAAGTTGTAATACGATTTATAGTTCACCATATGGATTATACTAGAGTAATAGTATCATGTCGTGGATTCGCAACTCGACGTACGAATGGTCTAAACCCCCCATCCCGAACCAGTATATATTGTGGTCTCTCTCTCGCTCTCTCCATTTACTTATTGTATTCATCATCAAGTAGATCATTACACCACTCGGTTCTTTGAGGCTTAAAGTTTTATAAACTTCAAAGAAGTCAAAAAGACCATGTCCACCCCCTCTACGGTTTAACAATTGGTATCAAAGTAGTTTACTCAAGTTTTCAAGTGTTAAAGCCTTCCCGAGAAGTCATTTTAAGTTGAAAACTTCTTTTTCAAAATTTGAAATCCTAACTCTGGTTTTTAAAAAAGTTGAGTAAAGATCCATGGCTCAAGAGAACTATGTCGAGGGGTGCTCTATGCAAAGACCACCTTTCTTAGAAGCTGACGGGTTTTGCTTTTAGAAAAACCGCTTTGAGACTTACATTAAGTCCAAAGATATTGACTTACGGCAAGTCATTTAAAATGGTGATTTTGCTTTCATGATGGAGGATCCGGAAACAAAGATGGATATCGAAACACCATATGAAAAACTAAAAGATAACGAGAAAAGGCAACTTGGCAAAAATAATAAAGCCAATATGACTCTTTACAATGCTCTACCCTATAAAGAGTATGATAGAGTTTTTATGTGCAAAACCGCCAAGGAGGTATGGGATACACCCATTATCACTCATCAAGGCAATTCACAAGTCAAGGATTGCAAGATTGATCTTCTTACTCAACAATATGAGAAGTTCTCAATCTCGTATGATGAAACTATCGATAGTGGCTTCACATGATTCAACGCTATTGTCACTAGTCTCAAATCTTTAGATCAAGACTAGTCTAGCAAGAATCATGTGAGGAAGTTTCTTCGTGCACTTCCATTGAAATGGAGAGCAAAGGTGATGGTCATTGAAGAAGACAAAGACTTGGCTACACTTCCTCTTGACAAGCTAATTGGGAACCTCAAAGTCTATGAAACAATCTTGGAAAATGATGGCGTAACTTCCAATACCACAAAGGAAAAGGTCAAGTCTTTAGCTATTAAAGCTAAACTCATTAGAGAAAAAACTATAGAATGATGAAACCCCTTGGGTATAACTTTATTATCAACCACTATTTATAATAGTGAAACCCTAATACCCTACCACAAACCGGGCTTGGGCCTATTACATAAATAACTTTGACTAACAACTTTGACTAACATTAATTACTTTGACTAACACTAACATATATCCTCTAATACTCCCCCGCAGTCCGAGCGGCGAAATCGCGAAAGCTCGGACTGAAGAAGAAAATTAAGAAATAAAAATTATTCATGCAGACTCAAGGTATATCTATCTGTCGAAGATGGCAGACTCAACCTGTATCTATCTGCTTAACACGGCAGACTCAAGGTATATCTATCTGTCAAAGATGGCATACTCAACCTGTATCTATCTGCCAGACTCAAGGTATATCTATTTGTCAAAGATGGCAGACTCAACCTCTATCTATCTGCTTAACACAGCAGACTCAAGGTATATCTATCTGTCAAAGATGACAGACTTAACGTGTATCTATCTGCTTAACACGGCAGACTCAAGGTATATCTATCTGTCAAAGATGGCAGACTCAACCTCTATCTATCTGCCGAAAACCAAAAGTCGTCTCGGGATTTGATACCCTAGATTCGACTAACAAACAAACACTTGTGCATAATAAAAAAAATCTACCGACTAGCCCACTAATAAAACACTAGCCCCTCTAGACTTAACACCACCCAATAAAGAAAGCATCTTGTAAAGCACCATTATCTCTCTTTGTTTTTCTTTGTCACCACTGCCGACAACAACACATCCACTTTTCTTTAATAAAGATATTCTTTCTCACATGGTTGCATTATTTTGGGTTCTTCAGATGATGAAGGCCTATGTGTGTTCATGTCGATGCCTGAAAAATAGCCATGTCAATGTTACTGTATAAAACAACCTTTTGCTCTGTGTAGGCACAAGTCCAGACGGGAAACCGGCGACCTGAATCCACGAATACGGTCCCAAACCTTTACAAGGTTTGTCCGACAAAGAGATCGCACTTGCGGAAGCTGAGTTTGGTTTCGCACTTGCGGAAGCAGAATCGGTGCTCAAGCATACGAGGTGCTTGAGTTATTGAATATTACAGCTAATAAGATAAAAAAAGGTACATTTTGGGATCCCTCCGGATCATCGGCGACTTGCCGATGACCGGAGGAAAACTATTTTGTGGAGAAGATTGTTTTGGAATTAAAGTATTTAGGGTGTAGGATCGATATTTAGGCTGATACCATGTAGAATGATGAAACCCCTTGGGTATAACTTTATTATCAACCACTATTTATAATAGTGAAACCCTAATACCCTAAACCCACAAACCGGGCTTGGGCCTATTACATAAATAACTTTGACTAACAACTTTGACTAACATTAATTACTTTGACTAACACTAACATATCTCCTCTAATAAAAACTAGTGATGATAGCGATAGTCAAGGAGGAAGCGATGAAGACATAGACTAAGAAGAAGCCGAAGCATTCAACTTAACGGCAAGGTACTTCTGTAAGTTCTTCTAAAAGGGAAATCTAATGCGGTTGTCGTTAGACTTCAATAAGAAGTTTTACAACTCCCTAGGCAGTGTACATAATCGTTATAGTGTAGTATAGGCAAGACTCGGGGGTTATTATCGTTCTCTAGGGAATAGCACTGTGAAGGCCAGATCGAATGTTCACTAAGGTTTAGAGGTTGAAGGAAGATTATTTTTGTATTTTTATATTTTATGAAAGCAAGTAAATCTCGGGTTTAAAGGTTGGTTTGTTTTAACTACTAAGTCTAAATCTAATCTAATAGCATGGAGGACAATTATACAACGAAGCGTATTCACCAGGGATGCACTACTCCTTGCTAGCTATCCAATTCTACCTACAGCTTTGTCACACCTAAGATGATCTGTGTATGTATTTCCTAAGGTATTAGCGAGTTACACGAAAACGATGTCTACGTAATATTCTACTAGGGCAACGCACAAGTAAGGTAGTATGAAGACTATTACAAGGCCCCTAAGAGTATATTACATGCATTAAAACACTTAAGAGGGATCAACCATATTGGGGGTAAGGTAGTATGAAGACTTTTACCAGATGGTATCCTTTCTACACACTCGCGTTTCCCTAGACGTCTATGCCAATGTAATATTTTATGGGTAGTTTTCTAGAGCCTAATGCGCACATCCATCAACAAGAAGCAATAGGCGATAAAAATTATAAACTAAAATTAATTAAACTCATTGAATTTGTCACGCCTTCATGATGAATATAGAAGATCCATAACATCAATAGGAAAACAATAAGATCTAATTAGTTATTGATAAGTTTCATGCAATCCCAAATAAATACTAGATTAGCCAAGCATACTTAAACAAGAGAAATCATAATCAACAAAAGGAATTAAAGACATGAATTAAGATATAAATGATAAACAAACCATTACAAGATGTTTATGGATTGAATTAGGTCTTCTAAGTTGCTGAAAAAACACCTACCCAAAACCTAGAATCGGACTTAGGGTTGGGGTCTTGATAAAAACGAAGTTATGAGGCCATATTTATAGGAAAACCCTAAGTTGGCAATCCTGACGCCGTCGCCAGAAATCATGACGCCGTCACGTTGTCATATTTTGCTAGGTTGTAGATTTTCTCGCTGTGGTCACGCGGGCTGTTGAATCGTCAGAATCCGAGTTCGTATGAAGGAGTTATGATCAAAACAATATCTGATACTTCGCGCGCAAGTGGAATAGTCTTCTTTATCTTGTGACGCCGAATCTTCTAGGGTTCTTTAGGTCGGCTACGTTCTGACGCCGTCGTAAAATATTTGGCTCCGTCGCTTTATAAATCACGACAACGTCGCTTTATACTTGCGACGCCGTCTCCACGCTTTGTATGTGTGATTCTTCAAGATACTTCGTGTAGAGCCATAGTCTTGTCCGTTTCTTCTCCAAATGAGCCCAAGTCACGTGTATTTCCTCCAAATGTCATCCAAGTGCTAAAAACCTGAAACAAACAATTAAGCACATAATCTAGGCATATTTGCACGATTTAAGGGGTTAAATGACCCTGAAATAGTGTATAAAATGACACCTCATCAAATACCCCTACACTTAGGATTTGCTTGTCCTCAAGCAAATGGGCTTTTTTACCTAGACAATAGCAATATTGGGGTCATTTAACATACTCTTTAAAAGTAATTTACAATACAACCTTCTAGACCTTGTAATTAAAA
This sequence comes from Tanacetum coccineum, assembly GCA_026074375.1. Lineage (NCBI taxonomy): Eukaryota > Viridiplantae > Streptophyta > Magnoliopsida > Asterales > Asteraceae > Tanacetum > Tanacetum coccineum. Next base: position 61,977 of record BQNB010001147.1, read on the forward strand.
GCACGAAAAACATATACTAGCACCTCACATAAGTGTTTGGGATTATCTCTTTCTCTCGGGTGTATAATAAATTATAACAACTTTGGGGAAATGGAAAATTAACACTCTTTATCTGTCATAGCAAATAAATTACCATAGACTTGGTAAATGATCAAACCTCCACCGCTAGGCGCAAGTATTAATCATTACTATCAAAGAGATCTTTTAAAGGGTTGTAGGGTGTAGGTGTAGATAACATTAATGGAAACAGAAATGGATGGGATACATTTGAGGAGTGACTTTTAGGTGAATGTAGGGTGAAAGGGTTAGCTAATTATTTATACAAATACACGCTGGTTGGGTTGCTAAGCCAAAGACTCAAACAAGATATACAAAATCTATAAAACTATACATCCATCTCTTTATTTTTCTTTTCTTGACTCTATGATAAACATAACATAAGCAAATGGCGGCCCGTACATTTTCTTTCGTACACTTTTGCCCTGCCATTGTTTAAACATATAATACATCATGGGGGTTTATAGATGCACCCCTACACTTGAACTTTTACATACTCGATATTTACAATCTAACTAATGACCCGAAATGAGGCGGATCAACATAACATGGAGCTTATTGAGCTCTATTGGGGGTAACAAGTTACTTCTTGCCCAATTCTTCATAAGATGAATAGTATCATGAATCGCAATCATCCCAAAACAGTATTTACAAGGATAATGACTTAGCAACCGTGTACTCAATAATTAACTTGGGTTAAAACAATAATGTACTGAAAGCGAGTACATACAAGGTAGGATAAGACGATTTGGGTGTAACTATTGGTTCAAGGGTGACAATGCTCTTCATTAATAGTCTGGCTTAACCAGAAAATTACATGAACCGTGAAGAAAGATAGGCTCGGAGGGGCGTACTAGGGGTATCCTGCACTAAAAACGAGTGCATGGCAAGGGCGTGGGATAGTTATATAGTCGAGATGACCATCATAAAAATACAGGTTTTAAACATGGGTTAATCCTAGTGCCTCTAATCTAGCAAATCCTAATACTCACTATGCGATCTCGGGTGGCATCACAAAAACAAGTTCTAGAATTTAATATACTACCGATACGCTCATATAATTTAATACCGATACCAATGCTCCAGAAAAGGCGACTAAGACTATACGTACACACCCGTAACGACGGAATAGACACATATGACTGCATTCAAACCTTAACTCGAGAAAGCTAAAGGTATAAATTATCTTGGGTATCAAAAATGGATACTCGAATTCCTATAGATCTAAAAGAGAACCTTACATTTTTGGGGTGGAATAGGGTTTTTGTGCTAGTCATATACATTCCTATCCATGAGACGCTATTAATACTCAGTTTTCGTTGGTATGTGTCATAATTTTTTTTAAATTTGGGTCAAAATTACCTTTTATGCTATGTTTCGATATATTACCCATCATTTTAATGACAAAGCAAATGGCAATTGAAGGAATAAGTTCTAAGGTTTATTTTCCCCTCTATACTTAAGTTGAACATTGTCCCCAATGTTCTATAGAAGTACCCGTAAAATGAATAAAGGGAAAAGAAAACAAGTAAAAGAAACTAGTACTCCCCTGGTTTGCTCAATAATGGATAAGAAACATGCGATAACTAGTTAAATCGTCCTCCAAGAATCATCTAATGAAACTTCCTAAGAACTTTCAAGCTTCTTCTCATCAAATATAACATGTAATTAAAGACAAAGATACAACTATACCAAGCGTAAAATCCACAGGTGAATGATAAATACAACCTCATTAACTTGGTTTAGACTCTACAAAAACAAATAAAGGATAGGATGAATGTGTTAATTTAATTGTGGTTTCCTGCAGGTTTTTTAGGAAAAATACAAATTCTGGAAATTATACATGATTAATTTCTCAAAAATTAAATAAAATCGAATTTTCCTGTAGCAGGCCTGGCGACGCCGTCAGGATTAATCCTGATGCCATCTCCAGGGTCTGTAAAGAAAAAATTTCCTTTCTTCAAAAATTCCTGCACGTAAGTTCCCATTAGTTATTTCCTGCAAAATTTACTACAAAAACCACAAAAATAGTTAACATAATCATATGACTCAAAACAAACACACAAGACATACAAGACACTTCTAAAATGCACGAAATAAAAGATTGGCTTGCCTCCCAAAAAGCGTTTATTTTTGTTCGAGTCACAAGCCTGACTCTATACTTATTTGATGCGTAGAAGGTGGGTCTCCCCTAAACTTAAGGTTAAGTATGGGTGATAGTAGCGATACACACCATTTCGATGGAAGTATGCCACGTGGGGTGAAGGTGGTGTATGAATGGTCAATGGTTTTACTACCTTCATCCTAAAACTATTCGGACTATATGGGTTGATGGGTGGGTCGGTTCCTCTTTTGCCTCCTAGATTTACGTCTAAAGGTGAAGAATTGGGTAAAAGTTGAGGTTCCGGCTCATCAACACTAGGAATTTCCCTAGAACTAAGAGGAATGTCATGATTACAAGTATTTAAACCTAAATCCTCTAGTTTCATGTGGTCAAAAGGTTCTACCTCCACCGGGATTCCTATATTCTCATTTACTTCTTCCGGGTAAGTCACAAGCGGTGTGTATACCTCAAATGATGCGAGGACTTGTAGGATACTTTGTGGGCTTGGATTATCTACCTTATCCTCCATATCACCTATAGGCTCATCATATACATCTAACCATGACACGCACTTAGGTATCATAACTCTAACCATCTCATTCTCAACTAATTAAGCTTTCAAATTTGCTATTATTTAGACAAAAATAGTACTAGTTGGGTTTTTCCATTGTTTATCGCATTGAGCGCAATCCTCAATGGTTTCCCATGCTTCTTCAACACTTAATCTCCTAAGGTTCCCACCTGCTGCATAGTTAATGTCTATTTTGTTATATCTATCGACATGATCATAAAAGAATTGAGCTAGAGACCATAAATTGAGGCCATGATGAGGGACTCTTTGGATTAAGTTTTTGAAACGAGTCCACGCTTCGTAGGGAGATTCATCTTGATGTTGTTGTGACATCAAGGTATTATTTTAGAATGGGAAGGTTGTGTTTCGTGGTGGGTTTTGAAAAGGGTTGGTTGGTGGTCTTTCATACATCATGATGGTGAACGAAAGAGTGATTTACAAAACAAAGGGAACAAAGAAAAGATAGACTATAAGAAAGCTAAACGACATAAATTAAATCTCACTTGATAGGAATCTTGTGAGTAGACCTAAGCTAGATAGAATCTAAAACCTACGCTATTCCCCGGCAGCGGTGCCAAAAACTTGATGCGGTTGTCATTAGACTTCAACAAGAAGTTTTACAACTCCCTAGGCAGTGTACCTAATCGTTGTAGTGTAGTATAGGCAAGACTCGGGGGTTGTTATCGTTCTCTAGGGGAATAGCACTGTGAAGGCCGGATTGAATGTTTACTAAGGTCTAAAGGTTGAAGGAAGATTATTTTTGTATTTTTATATTTTATGAAAGCAAGTAAATCTCAGGTTTGAAGGTTGGTTTGTTTTAACTACTACGTCTAAATCTAATCTAATAGCGTGGAGGACAATTATACAACGAAGCGTATTCACCTGGGATGCACTACTCCTTGCTAGCTATCTAATTCTACCTACTGCTTTGTCACACTTAAGATGATCTGTGTAAGTATTTCCTAAGGTATTAGCGAATTACACAAAAACACCGTCTACGTAATATTCTGCTAGGGCAACGCACAAGTAAGGTAGTATGAAGACTATTACAAGGCCTCTAAGAGTATATTACATGCATTAAAACACTTAAGAGGGATCAACCATATTGGGGGTAAGGTAGTATGAAGACTATTACCAGATGGTATCCTTTTTACACACTCGCGTTTCCCTAGACGTGTATGCCAATGTAATATTTTATGGCTAATTTTCTAGAGCCTAACGTGCACATCCATCAACAAGAAGCAATAGGAGATAAGAATTATAAACTAAAATTAATTAAACTTATTGAATTTGTCACGCCTTCATGATGAATATAGAAGATCTATAACATCAATAGGAAAACAATAAGATCTAATTAATTATTGACAAGTTTTATGCAATCCCAAATAAATACTAGATGAATTAGCCAAACATACTTAAACAAGAGAAATCATAATCAACAAAAGGAATTAAAGACATGAATTAAGATATAAATGATAATCAAACCATTACAAGATGTTTATGGATTGAATTAGGTCTTCTAAGTTGCTGGAAAAACACCTACCCAAAACCTAGAATCGGACTTAGGGTTGGGGGCTTGATAAAAACGAAGTTATGAGGCCATATTTATAGGAAAACCATAGGTCAGAAATCTCGACGTCGTCGCCAGAAATCACGACGCCATCACGTCGTCATCTTTCTCTAAGTTGTAGATTTTCTTGCTGCGATCGCGTGGGCTATTGAATCATCATAATCCGAGTTCGTATGAAGGAGTTATGATCAAAACAATATATGATACTTCGCGCGCAAGTGGAATAGTCTTCTTTATCTTGTGACGCTGAATCTTCTAAGGTTTCTTTAGGTCGACTACGTTCTGACGTCGTCGTAAGATCTTTGACGCCGTCGCTTTATAAATCATGACGACGTCTCTTTATACTTGCTATGCCGTCTCCATGCTTTGTATGTGTGGTTCTTCAAGATACTTGGTGTAGAGCCGTAGTCTTGTCTGTTTCTTCTCCAAATGATCCAAGTCACGTGTATTTCCTCCAAATGCCATCCAAGTGCTAAAAACCTGAAAACAAATGATTAAGCACATAATCTAGGCATATTTGCATTATTTAAGGGGTTAAATGACCCTGAAGTAGTGTCTAAAATGACACCTCATCAAAATCAATTCAGACGCGGAAATCAATTCGGAAACAGGGCAAATAGATTCGAAAGAAGCCGTGGTAATAATTTCAGGAACCAAGGCGGTGAAAGCTCAAGATAAAAGCGAGGTTGTTACAATTTCAGGGAAGAAGGTCACTTCATTGGTGAGTTTCCGAAGCCCAAGGAGAACAAGGCATTTGTTAGAAGAGCTTGGAGTGATAGTAAAGACGGTGATGAACCTTAAAATGACGCAACTTGTCTCATGGTGCTCGACTCTCAAGAGGTCTGCATCAAATGTCATCTACTACCGGACAATTAGATTATAGATAGTGGTTGCACTAAGCACATGACCGGGAATAGAAGATTGTTTACTTCGTACAAGGCGTATGATTGTCGACATGTCGTATTTAAGAGCAACCAAAAGGGCAAGGTCATCGGTAGAGGTAACATTTCTTATGACTTTATTACAATTACCAATGTTGAGCATGTTAGCGGTCTAGCTTTTTGATGTAATTGTCATAAGGGACTTCTACAAGAAGTTTTACAACTCCCCAGGCAAAGTACCTAACCGTTGTAGTAGTAGTATAGGCAAGACTCGGGGGTTGTTATCATTCTCTAAGGGAATAGGTTGGAAAGGCTTGATCACGGCCTAACATAATTCTAGGGGCTGAGAGAAGATTCTTTTTGTGTTTTTATATTTATAGGAAAGCAAGTAAATCTATGGTTTAAGAGGTTGGTTTGTTTAACTAATAACTAAACTAATATCTAATCTACTTATGATAACTTTATGATAATTAAATGTATTTACTTAATCATGCACTGCTCATCAGATTGCTTCTCTTAATCCTGTTGCCTTGTCACACTTGTAATGATATGTGTAAGTATTTCCTAGGTCATGAACGGATTACATGAACCCGCCGTCTATTTAATATTCCATTATGGCAACGCACAAGTAAGGTAGTATGAAGACTATTACAAGGCCCCTAAGAGTACATTAAATGCATGTGAAATATCTTAAGAGGGATCAACCATATAAAGGGGCAAGGTAGTATGAAGACTGTTACCCGATGGTATCCTTTCTACACATTCGCGTTTCCCTAGACGCGTCTACACCGATACAGACAAAAGCTGGTTTTCTAGAACCTAACGCGCACAATCATCAATCAAGAAGCAACAGTAAAAGGATCTACAATCTGACTTTCATGCAATCATAAGCAAATACAAAGGAGGGTTTAGCCTCACATGTTATAAAGAAAGCAAAGAGATAAATCAATCATGCAACACATAGACATATTGAATGATTAATGATAAATAACCTTAATTGAATTAAAACATGGATTCAAGGTAGTACAATAGGGTTTTGAGGCCCTAAAAACGACCTTTGAAGCTACTATAAGAGCTAGGGTTCGTCTCCCTAAAGTTATACAAAGTTACACCCTTTAAACCCTAAAATCGGTTTAGTATATATATAGATATCGTTGCGACGGCGTCACGTTGTAATCATGACTCCGTCGCTACATGAATGATTCTAGATCCTCATTAAGTTGGCCACGTCCTAACGCTGTCACTAAATCTCTAACGTTGTCACTAGATGGATCATGACGGCGTCGCTTTATGCCTGCGACGCCGTCTCCACGCTTTGAGAATAATATTTCTTTATGGATTTGGTGTAGGTTCGTAATCTCGTCCGTTTCTTCTCTAAATAAGCCCAAGTCATGTGTATTTCCTTCAAATGCCATCCAAGTGCTAAAAACTTGAAAACAAACGATTAAGCACATAATCTGGGCATATTTGCATGATTTAGGGGGTTAAATGACCCCGAAATAGTGTATAAAATAACACCTCATCAAATACCCCTACACTTAGGATTTGCTTATCCTCAAGCAAATGGGTTTTTCTACGTAGACAATAGCAATATGACTGTCATTTAACCTACTCTTTAAAAGTATTTTACAACACAACCTTCTAGACCTCGTAATTAAATGCACGGAAAGTACATACTAGCAACTCACATAAGTGTTTAGGATTCTCTCTTTCTCTCGGGTGTATAATAAATTATAACATAATGAGGAAATGGAAAATCAACACTCATTACCTGTCATAGCATATAAATTACCATAGGCTTGGTAAAGGATCAAACCTCCACCGCTAGGCGCAAGCATTATTCATTACTTTCTAAAAGGTCCTTTTAAAGGGTTGTGGGGTGTAAGATGACATATAGTGGAAACAGAAATGGATGAGATACATTTGGGTGGTGACTTTGGGTGAATTTGGAGTGGAAGGGTTAACTAATTATTTATATGAATACACGCTGATTTGGTTGCTAAGCCAAGACTCGGACAAAGATATACAAACTCTACACAACTCTACATCAATCTCTTTTCTTTTTCTTTTCTATTTTTTGAATAACATAATACATCATAACATGAGGTTTATAATACGTACCCCTACACTTGATCTTTTACATGCTCGATATTTACAATCTAACTAATGACCCGATTTGAGGTGGATCAAAATAACATAGAGATCATCTAACAAATATATGGGGGTATTGACTTAACTTTTCTTCCCCATTCTTCCGTGAAATAAATACTACCATGAATCCCAATCGTCCCAAAACTGTATTTACAAGGATAAGGACTTAGCAACCGTGTACTCAAATAATTAACTTGGGTTAAACACAATAATGTACTAAAAGCGAGTACATACAAGGTAGGCTAAGGCGATTTGGGTGTAACGATTGGTTTAAGGGTGACAATGCTCTTCATTAATAGTCCGGCTTAACTAGAAAATTACAAGAACCGTGAAAAAGGATAGGCTCGAAGGGTTGTACTAGGGGTATCCTGCACTAAAAATGAGTGCATGGAAAGGGTGTGGGATAGTTACATGATCGGTGTGACCATCATAATAATTACAGGTAAAAAATGGGATAATCCTAATGCCTCTTATCTAGCAAGTCCTAATACTTACTATGCGGTCTCGGGATGCATCACAAAACAAGTTCTAGAATTTAATACCGATACACTCATATAATTTAAACCGATCTCAATGCTCCAGAAAAGGCAACAAAAACCACACGTACACATCCGTAACGACTGAATAGATACATATGACTGCTCACACCCTAACTCGAGAAAGCTAAAGGTATAAACTATCTTGGGTATCAATAATAGATACCCGAATTCCTATAGATCTAAAGGCGAACGTCACATTTTTAGGGTGGAATTCTGAGGGTTTTTTTGCTAGTCATATACATTCCTATCCATGAGACGTTATTAATACTCGGTTTTCGTCCGTATGTGTCATAAAAAAATTTAAATTTGGGTCAAAATTTTCTTTTTATGCTATGTTTTGATATATTACCCATTATTTTAAGGACAAAGCAAATGGAAAATGAAGGAATAGCTTCTAAGGCTTATTCCCCCTACACTTAAGTTGAACATTGTCCTCAATGTTCTATAGAAGTACCCATAAAAACAAATAAAGGGATAAGAAAACAAGTAAAAGAAACTAGTACTCTCCTGGTTTGCTCAATAATGGAAAAGAAACATGTGATAACTGGTTAAATTGTCCTCCAAGAATCCCCCATTGAAACTTCCTAAGAACTTCCAAGCTTCTTCTCATCAAATATAACCTGTAATCAAAGACAAAGACAATTACACCAAGCATTAAATGTGCGATACAATAATATACAATGTTAAATTAGGGTTGACTCTATAAAGCGGTAAAGATATGATGAGAGAATTGTTAAACTCAGGGTTTTGCAAATTTATAAAAGAATTACAACTTTCTTAAGTGTTGTACAAGTTTTATTTTAAAAAATACTTAAAATTTTCGAGTTTTCCTGTATCTGGGCGTTTGACGCCGTCAGGAATATCCTGACACCGTCACAGGTGTTGTGGTGACGGCGTCGCGTGTAAATCGTGATGCCGTCTCCACGCTCTGTGAAAAATTAATTTTCATTTTTAATGAAAAATTTCCTGCACTCATTCTTATATGTTATTTTCCTTTACAAAATGATGCATAAGAACATGAGAATTAACAATTCAATCATATGACTCGGAACTAACGCGAATTAATCTAAACAATTTATTTCAAATGTTTGAATTTGGTTCTAAAAACCGGATATTTCCCCTATATTTTGTTGTTGCAAAATACATTTGATTGCAAATAAAACGAAGTTACAAACAAGCAAAGCATGATTACAAACTAATTTAAACATAATAAAACAAACGATAAAGAATTCAAACACACAAGACACTCCTAATATGCGGGAAGAGTAAATACTGGGTTGCCTCCCAAAAAGCGCATTTCTTTATTTATGAGTCTTGTAGCTAGACTCGAAGTCACACGTCAAGTGTCGTAGAAGCGGTCCAAGTCGATGATTTCCCTTGGACTTTCTCTTTCGGAGAGCTTCCTAGTGGTGGGGATTGACTGTAGGGTTTTGGTGAACTCTTCTCCGTCTGGATCTATTAGTCTAATCATGGCGTGCCATGCTCCATCTTCGTTTATGGGTGGTTTGTCCCAGTTAATCGGGTTTTTAATTAGGTCCTCCGATTGGCACATATTACTCTTGAGGTTAATAGGTATGGCTCCTAAAAATTCTACCATCCTCCTAAATACTAAGGTGTCCTTAAAAGGATTTAGCTCAGCATCTCTAGCAATTTCCCATTCTCCAGGTAAATGGCAGTCTAAGAAGTTCTTCCTCGCATAGTATGGGGTTCATGCGCCTACTCCATCCGAGCGAGGTCAAGGTTTGTATGACTCCCTCTTCCCAAGTGTGGTCTAATAAGGTGCTTCCTCCTTACCTAAGTTGATTCCTTTTACTCTAATTACCGACCTAGTGATTCCTTCTCCTACATCTATTTTGGCCATCCTACAATCTATAACTGCGTTAGCGGTAGATAGGAATCCTCTTCCTACTAGCAGAGGGGTTTAGGGGTCCTTCTTCATATCAATCACGTAGAAATCATTTTAAAGTTTTAGTTTTCCTATGTGGACGTCTACGTCTTTAACAATCCTAACAGGGTAGGATTTGGTTCCGTCAGCTAATCCAAAGATATGGTCAGTCTCTTCTAATAGTCCAATGTTAAGCTTTTTGAAGAGGTAAAGTGGGATTATGTTTACGCATGATCTTAGATCGGCCAAGGTGTCGAATAGTCCGGGGTTTTTCATCTTTGCAGGTACTTCGCCTTGGAAAAATGCTGATCCGTTTTTGCCTAGTTCTAAGCTCTCTATGTATTTATCCAATATAGCGTTATAGATTGGAGCGTGAGCTAGGACTTCGAGAACCGGTAGGTTAAGATGCAAATCCTGTAATTCATCTTTAAGAGTTGGTTCAGGTTCTTTTGATGGTTGCGGTTCGATCCCCATTCTGGTTTGCAGCAGGCTTACTTAGGAAATGTTTGCCTCCTTAGAATGTGCTTTGATAGCATTGAATGAAGTGGAGGGGTGAGATGAGCATTAGGGATCAGTTGTTGGGTAAGAACGAGCAGACAAAACTGGGGAAGCACTCAGTTTCGAGTCCTTGACCGTATTGCTAGGTAGGGCTCCCGCTATTCGATCGGTGATGACCTTCAACACTATGTCGATCTTGTTGGTCATCTCACTTTGCTGTTGTTTGAAATCGGATTCAAACTAGGACAGTCTAGCGTCTTGAGATGCCATGAAATTAGATACCAATCCTTTAAGATTTGATTGATCGTTAAAGCTTTGAGGACGGTTGTTAAAGGAATGGTTTGGGATTGAACCGTTGGGTTAGAACTGGTTACATGGGTTTGAAAAATTATTTTGAGAATTTTGGGGTTGTTTCCACCTAAGGTTCGGGTGATTTCTCCACGATGGATTATAGGTGTCACCAAGATTGTTTTGCTCGGTCTTGAAAGTAAACCACTTACCTCTCGCTTCATCGGTACGCGAGGATGCGTATTCAATAAAGGCTTGTTCTGGATCTTCCATACAATACTGAGTGTCGTAAGGACCACTACAGATTTCACATGAGGTAGTGACATTGTTCACTTGAGTAAGTTGTGTCAGAGCAAGATGAGCTTCCATCAAGCATTGGACTTGATTTTTAAGCTCGATGAGACGGCAGTCGAATGCACTCGGGACATCTTGAGGCAAAGCGATTGCCTTGACCGGTTTAGCAAAATCCCTTGGGTTGTTCTAACTTTTGTTGTCATAGAGGGCGAGGTCCTCTAATAACGCCTAGGATTCTTTGGCGTTTCGGTCCCGAATGTTACCATCGGCCGATTGGTCAATGGTTTGCCTTGTGACGGGATTGACATGGTCATAAAAAATTTGGACTTGAAGCCAAAGGTCGATGCCATAATGAGGGACTTTTTGTGGTAAGTCCTTGAAATGAGTCCATGCTTCAGATAGAGATTCTACATGATGTTGTTGGAACATCAGGATATCATTTCGGAGTTTTTTTGTCCTTCCCGGTGGAAAGAATTGAGCAAGGAAACGAGTAGTAAGATCCTCCCATGTGGTGATGGATCCTGCTAGAAGACGTTCAAGCCAGTTGATAGCATGATCACGAAGGGAAAATTGAAATAAACGTTGGCACGGTTTGGAGTAGTCTCTAAGAGTACGGATAGGATTCTCGTCTCCCATGGTGGTTGACGAGAATGGGTTACGAAACAGATAACACAAAGAAAAGATAGACTACGAGAAAGCTAATATGCGGAAATTAAATTCTCACTTGAAAGGATTCAAGCAAGTAGAACTAAGCTAAACTATGATCAAAACCTAACTATTCCCCATGCAGTGGCGCCAAAAACATGATACGGTTGTCGTAAGGGACTTCTACAAGATGTTTTACAACTCCCTAGGCAGAGTACCTAACCGTTGTAGTAGTATAGGCAAGACTCGGGGTTGTTATCGTTCTCTAGGGGAATATGTTGGGAAGGTTTGATCACGGCCTAACAAATTCTATGTTGAGAGAAGATTATTTTGTATTTTTATATTATAAGAAAGCAGTAAAAAATTATGTTTGAGAGGTTTTGTTGGTTTTAGCTATGAAACTAAATAATAAACTATGCTAATGTGATAACAATACCTCATAAAAAGATTGTAATTCAATTTACCATGAATTACTCCCTAGATTGGCTTCTCCTAGTTGTTGCTTTGTCACACTTGTGATCATCTATGTAAATTTCCTAAGTCATAACAAATACACGCACCCACCGGCTATTTAATAGTTCTCTTTTTAAGGCAAAACACAAAGTAAGGTATATGAAGACTTTACCCGGACCCCAAGAGTAGATTAAATGCATTTGAAATATATAAAAGTGACCAACCACATTTAAGGTAAGGTATATGAAGACTGATTAGCCGATGGTACCCTTTCTACACAATCATGTTCCCTAACAATCAACTCATACAGACAAAAGTTGGTTTTTCTAAAGCCTAACATGCCATATTCATCACAAGAAGCAAAACCACTAAGATCTACATTCTAGTTTCATACATAACATAACTAATACACTAAGGATTTAGGCCAAGCATGTTAAAGATAAAGCAAGAACAATAAAGAATCAAACAACAAGACATAATTGATGATTAAGATAGTCCATACTTGATAACAACATGACTTGAAGGATGTTACAATAGGGTATTAAACCCTACAATCTCCTTAATAAGCTGCCAAACGAACTAGGGTTTGTCGCCCTTTTTTACTTTAAAGTTACACACATAAAATCCAAATTTTGGGTTTGTATATATAGAAAAATCGCTGAGACGGCGTCGCGTTTTAATCGTGACTCAGTCATGAACTAGAATATTCTAGATCATGGGATGGGTCATGCGAGCTGACGCCGTCATTGTTTCTTGTGACACCGTCATGGGATGAATTGTGACGGCTTTACGTGTATCTTGTGACGCCGTCTCCAGCCTCTAAGAAAATAATGTTAAGAAATGTTGGTGTAGGTCCGTAGTCTTGCCCGTTTCTTCTCCAGATGAGCCCAAGTCACGTGTATTTCCTCCAAATGCCTTCCAAATGCTAAATACCTGAAAAGGAACATTTAAGTACCTATTTTGGGCATAAATGCACGATTTAAGGGGTTAAATGACCTTGAAAAAGTATATAAAATAACACCTCATCATTTTCTATTAAGGGAATGGTGATTGAGATGTTTCAAGATTTCAATGGAATTTCATCCTCCACCCCCTCAGGTAGTGCAGCAGTTCCAACAGTCACACAACTTGAAGTTAATGCAACTGCTGAAGGGGGGGGGGGAATTCACATAAACAGGTGGTTGCTTGGCAAAACCTCCCTCTTACACTGAGGGGAAGCAACTGTCAATTGTCAAAACAACAAAAGAATCCAGGACTGAACATGTTGAAAAGGAGCTTGAAGTTGAAGATGTTGAAATAGAGCCTAAGCATCAACCTCAGGTCACTGAGCCAATTCCAATCACCATTTTCAGACCAATAACACAGCCTAATCCTAAAGTTGAAACGATCGAATCCTCATCAAGACTCCAACTTACTGACACCATTCTTGAAATCCTAATTCCTCAAACTGAAAGTTCTCAAGCTACTCCAAAGCCTGATCGAGAAAGGGTAAAGTCACAGATGAGCTGAGTCACCACCCAAAGCTGTCAAAGCCTTTTTCAAAAGTCTCGTCCAGAATCCTGATACTCCAATACTTGTACCTTATAGATTCCATGGAAAGATGTATCAGCTTATTGAGACAAATCAGGCTCTCATTTAGACAAGGAAGAAAAGCTGGAACAGGCTGAAAGAGAAGTAAAGTTATTAGAGATGAAAGTCTGAGCTAATCAAGGTTGTTCATGAAGAAGCTGCCAAAGCAAGAGTTGATCCTAAGATTCTTGCAAGTGCAAAGGGTGGTTAGGAGTTTAGGAAGATTCATGATGCTGAAATCAAAGTCCTGAACAGAGAACACTCTGAAAATATTAGGAAAGCAAGGGAACTCAGAAAGAAAAGAATTGATTAGTAATTATGTGGACAACCGTAGCGGACTCAAACTCGCACCAATCAACTAAATTTACATTCACCCAAACACAAAATTCCATGTATTGATCAGGTCTTTAGAGGCAATGATAGAAGAACTTTGATGTTCAAGATTTAATATAATACTATATAATAAATAGTCAATAACTAAAATACTAATTATCTAATAATATAAGAAGTAAGTATTCCGTTAAGAAATGAAAATCACTTTAGGAAAAGTGACGACCAAATCTTCCCGAGTCGTATCCCGACGAAGCGTGAATTGAGAATCGGTTAAGTTTGTGATCGCGTTATTTGAATAATCAATATTTTGGGTTTTTGATTCTATTTCTACTTATTAAACGCACAAACAAATAAAAACAAGCAAACAAATAAGGAAATTAAAATTTAAACCTAAAAACGATAACGGAAATCCTAAAACACAACTAAACAAGCAAGTAAATCAAATTTAAGCCCTAAAAATGCAAATTTAATTTCAAAAAGTCCTAAATGATTAAAAATAATTTTAGAAAAAAGAATCGTATTTCTTTGACTTTTATTTAATTTATTATGAATTAAAAACAATTTTAATCTAAAAATATTATAAAAAATATTAAACTTATTTGGAAAAATCTGAAAAATTTAGGAAAAGTACTTTGAACAATTTAAGACTTAAGAAAAATAAAAGGAGCCAACCAACTTATCTCAATAATCTAGAAATAAGCCCAAAAGGGCTGAAAGCTTAATATGTAAAATGGGTTTAAAAGATAAATGGTGTGGATATATAACGAAAAAGTCTCAAGGGCAGTGGTGGTAGCAGAGTGTGGTGTTAAAGCATTGGGGGTTAAGGTTAAGGTCCTGGGTTCGAGCCAGGGACTTCCCTATATTCCCAATGTTTTTATTTTGCAAATTTAATTTTTAAAAAAGCTTTTTAATACTTAAATAAGCAACTTTTGTGAAAGGACTTTTTTCTGAAAACCTTAAATAAGCACAGCAATAAGCAATTAAAAGCACAGATTCACTTAGAAGCTTAATAGCTTTATAAGCTTAAACTGTTTTATGCATAATAAAGGCCACTCTAAAAGCTTATGAAAAACCCTAAATTAAGCTAAACCTGACCAATATTAGACTTAATGAACTTATTGTAACCCCAAAATACAAAAACAAGCAAGCGGGGAATACCACTTGTGGGTTGCTAACTTTCATAATACACTGCGGCTAGATACAGAGAACGACCTCTAAAGGTGTCGTTTGTAAAAAAACAATCTCGTTTGATTTTCTGAATTTCAAAATAATTAGTTGTACCATAATTGCATCACAAATGAATAGCTTGGATAAGCCGACACAACGGAGGATTTGATCATTTGTAGATATCCAAGTATGGATATTGCTTGTCAATGGAGCTCTCCTAGGCACAATGAGTCGCGCGCGTGGTCCTCCTCCTCCCCCCCCCCGTTGTTGTTTTGTTGTTGTTGTTAAGAGAGGATATGTTGCATTGGAGTCTAAATTGACATGATTTCATGAATTGGATCTTCTACAAATGAGTCAAATTCGTTGTGTCGCTGGCTAGCTTTTCAGTGTGTGGAATAATGTTGGGTAACGAGTAATTTTTGGATTTCAGATAAAATCAAACGAGATGGTTTACAAACGTCACACTTGTGAGAGGGCGGGCGCGTTGTGCGTAGCGCTGTGTATTATGAAGTAGCACCCCAAGTGGTATTCCGCTGCGTTGTTGTAATTTTGGGGGTGTTACATAGATGTTCATTAAGTCTAATTTAGGTCAGGTTTAGCTTAATTTAGGGTTTGTCTTAGCTTTTAGGGTGGCATTTATGCTAAACAGTTTATGCTTATAATGCTTAAGCTTCTAAGTGATATTCTGTGATTTTAATTGCGTATTTTCTATGCGTACTTAAGTTTTCAGAAGAAAAGCATTTCACAAAAGTTGCTGATTTAAGTATTAAAAAAGCTCTGTTTCAAAAATGTAATTTGCAAAATAATAAAACATTAGGAGTAGAGGGAATCCCAGGCTCGAACCCAGGACCTCAACCTTAACCCCCAACGCTTTAACACCACACTCTGCTACCACCACGGCCCTTGGGACTTTTTCGTTATATATCCACACCATTTATCTTTTAAACCCATTTTACATATTAAGCTTTCAGCCCTTTTGGGTTAGGTCTTTGAGTATTGGTGTAGTTGGGTGGCTGCCTTTTTATGGGTCTTATAGTCGGATTTGGTGCTAAGTATTTTCTTAAATTTTTCAGATTTTTTCCAAATAAGTTTAATATTGTGTATAAATATTTTAGATTTAATATTGTTTGTAATGCAGATTAAATTAAATAATATGTCTAAAGAATACGATTCTTGTTGGCTATAAAGTAGGTTAAATGCATTTAGGACTTTTTGAAATTAAATTTGTATTTTTAGGGCTTAAATTTGATTTACTTGCTTGTTTAGTTGTGTTTTAGGATTTCCGTTATCGTTTTTAGGTTTAAATCTTAATTGCCTTATTTGTTTGCTTGCTTTTATTTGTTTTTACGTTTAATAAGTAGAACTAGAATCAAAAACCTAAAATATTGATTATTCAAATCACGCGATCACAAATAACCGGGGGGATTTCTCTAATTCACGCTTGTCGGGATACGACTCGGAAGATTTGGTCGTTCACTTTTTCCTAAGTGATTTTAATTTCTAACGGAATATCTTCTTATTTATTAGATACTAATTATTTTAGTTATATATTATTATATATAATCTTATATATATATATATATATATATATATACATCACATATATATATATAATATATATATATATATACTATTATATTCAAATCAACCCTCTTTTGTAAGTTATTTTCCTTCAATAATATTCGTACTTTTAAATGTCTAATGATGCATAGATGATAGTTGTACGAAGCATTTTCTAAAAAACAAAAGTTAAAACTTACAAAAAGACTATTAAGGGTGCGTTTGGGTTCGAACAAGAAACGAAAAGAAAATAAGGATTTGTCATTTTAATGTGGTGGTTGTGTTGGTGAAATAACATTTGTCACATAATATAACTTATAGCTTATTTGGCTTACCTATAAGCTTTGTTGAGCTTATTTTGGGATTATATGGTTCGAACACAAAAAGAAACACAAAGGAAAATGGTTTTGGTCATTTACTTCTTTTGTCATATTTTTGTAGCTTATTCCTATAGCTTATTTTGGTAACTAAAAATACTATGTATCTTATTAGCTTATGATAAAGCTTAGTTACTTGTTTTGGCGTGATATGTCCACAGCCCAAAATATGACACATTTAAGCGGGGCGTAGGGGGGGGCCCCACTGGTTTGTGGTCCGACTTATTTTATATGGCGTGTGTGTTAGCTTTTTTTGATAGTTGAAAACACACGTAGCTTAACGGCTTAATAATAAGCTAAGGATAGCTTATTTGGGGCTTAAAAAGGCAACGGCCCAATAAGCTAGGCCCAAACCGTGGCTTAGTTTTGGTCTGTGAGCCTTGGCTTGTGTTTGTGCCTTATTTGGTTAACTTATTACCTTGCTTATTGGACTTTATTATTTTTGACAAATTGTTGTTTTCGAAAATATCGTTATTGGACTAACTAGTAAAGGTCTTAATTGGGCCTATTATGGATTAATGTATAAAACTAAGGATTTTAACTCATATTGGGACTGAAGGCACCAAATAAGTAGTATAATACGGTGTTTATTAGGGAAAGGGGGACATCGGAGATGTTGTGGGTTTATACTGAGTGAGGTAAGGTTGGTTGAAATAGAGGTTATTAATAGGTCGCGTGGAATACGGAGCTTGGTAAAATTTGGTCGAAAATGTGAATTTTGGATTTTGTCGGCTTTATGGTCTAAATTGAAGACAAAAGGGTTTGGAAATGAGGTTCAAAACCTTGGATAACGTTTTATAAACGAACGGGTCATGCCAAAAAATTTTAAAATATTATACTTAGAATAATTTTTACTAGAAATGACTTTCTTAGAAATCCGACAAAAAGATGAAATAATAAAATATTATTATTTTTGTAGGATATTGGGTATCATAACACAAAGGTAAGATTAGGGGTTGGCCAATTATATGTAGTGAGAGAAAGGAGAGAACTAGTGAGAGAAAAACACCTTAAGTGTGTGTTTGATAAAATAAACAACTAACCTTTTTCCATGACTGAAAAAGAGGCGGTGTGTTAGTGTTGTTGAATTACTTTATGTGGAGGCGCGAATGTTATAAATAGATCTATATGAGGAAACGGACCTCCGTTAGGTGTACTAGTATCACGAGGGACACGAGACGTTTATGCATGTCGAATTTTGCAAATGTTTGGGGTAGACATCTAATAGGGGCAAGAAAATTGCATTTTAATATTATTGCAAGGAGAGAAAGATCGTCGAGCTTTCGAGTGTCAAGGGATGTAGGCACCGTAAGGCAGGAGATCGTGAGGTTGGCATTTGGGGTTTCACTCTCGGTAAGGTTAGTTTGTTGGTGGATTGTGGAGTTTTGCGGAGTCACGGGGAAATTCTGTGTGGTCTAATAGTATAGGGTTGGGCGGAAGATTTGGGAGATGTTATTGGGTGCTGGATGTGTGGGCTTACTGGTGATTTTGAAAGACAGTAGATTTTTGTTTGATTGGTCGGTGTAGGTAGGGTAGGGTCTTAGTGTTGGGGGATACCGGAGTGGGGTGTGTAGGCGTTCGAATCTCACTCGTGGATCGCACCAACTTGTTGGTTGACGTTTTTTAAGAATGTTTTGTTCTCAGGTGGTGAAATTAGATGCATTGGATTATTGATGTGCATTGGAGTCTTATGGACAAGATTTCATAATTGGGATTTTCAATTCGATTCTAAATCTCGTTGTGCTCGCTTTCATAGTTTTTCATTGCTGCTGCAATTATGGCGACAAGTATTATTTTGATTTTCAGAAAATTCAACGATGTGGGTGGTACAAACGACGAGTTAGAGGGAGTTATCTGGGATCTTTCTCTGTGGTGTATTG
The DNA here is from genome assembly GCA_026074375.1 of Tanacetum coccineum. NCBI lineage: Eukaryota > Viridiplantae > Streptophyta > Magnoliopsida > Asterales > Asteraceae > Tanacetum > Tanacetum coccineum. Next base: position 80,799 of record BQNB010001147.1, read on the forward strand.
ATAATGTAGCACCCTTGTGGGGAGGGGCTGCGGTGGGATAAAGTAGGGGGGTGTTCAGAATTGGGGAGCTGAGGACTGGCTAGTGAGATCGTGGGGGCTTAAGTTTCACGAGGACGTGAAGTCGGTTTCTACAATGCATCTGCATCACTGCTACCATGGGGCTAAGTGAAGATATCGCGTCTCTTGCTTGGTGTTACAGTACGTGGCATTTAGTGACTTACGGGACAGAACTTATATGTAATATATATGCTTAATCTTTTGCGTATATTCGGCACGTTTATTTATATAAGAGTTATTTATATAAATACAGTGCATTTCTTAGACATTTGTGGTAGATTGCACAATGGTCCTCATTTTTCTTACCTCAGAACTTTGTGAGTTTTACCAATGGTCCTCATTTTACTTCTTAGACATTGTGAGTTGCACAATGGTTTCATTTCATTCTCAGGCATTGTAAGCTTAAAAAATGGTCTCTTAGGACATTATTTTTTCTCATTAGTTTTTACATTATCGTTGTACGCGAAGTATGGTAGACAGTTGGGGCGGTGTCTTGGCGTTGGAGGTTTGAATCAGAAGTTATTTCTTACATCTTGTAGTTGGGCGGGTCTGGTATTATTGAGGAGTGTTAGGTGATATGGCTATTGTTAACAAAGCAGTCACAGTTTTGTTTACATGGAAGTATGTATGAATCTATATGATTTACAAGTCTTGTATGGCGGGACTTGTTGAGTTGAGGTTGGATATGATACTTGCTTATGTTGATAAAACGTTAAGTTATGTGGTACATGGGGATGTAGTTATAATGCGAAGGATTACAAGTCAGGGTCATGGGCGGGACTTGTATAGAGGGGGATTTATATTGAGAATGGTCTATGTGGCTCTGGTGTCCAGCAGTGTCGGTTGTCCTCGGAGTAGCGAACCAAGGTACTTCATTACACTATCTTGAAACTTCTTGGTCGATTATTTTTGGGTTGTTTTACTCCTGTCTCCGGAAGACGTGTTGGGTAACTCTAGTTCCTGATGCTTGATGATGCAATGCAAGTCGTCAGGGCCATCCATCACCTTGTAAGTGCTGTGGGTAACGCTATTTTGCATCGGGATGTTTGTATATGAGGGGGATTGATTAGCTGTGGTATGTAAATGGTGTGGCGTTCGCGCGTGGGTTAAATATATGATAGTGTATTCTGCTAGAACCTTTATGTTGTGCTTGTGGATGAGGTACATGAAAGTTAGGACGCTTCTTGATGCGGAATCATGAATTATAAATGAGTGGGCTCTATTGGTATCCGATATGCCCGAGATATGTACCTTAAATTCGATAAAATCGCCAGAATCTGTGGAAAAGGGTCTATGAAACACAATCGGGTTCGGCCACTCGACTGAATCTGATAGGCTCACTTAGGACCTACCTTTATCTCATTCTTGAGTTTTCTACTCTTGCCGGTTCTTTTGCCGCGCTCAAATCACGTAATGTTCCGTAGAAACTAAACGACTTGGTGCACCTTGAGCGAATGGAGTGTAGGCAGCGTAACTAACGGACGGAGGTAACTGTATGTCCGTGGATGAGAGCATAGAAGCGTCTCGCGAGCGCCTCGGCATTTTTGATTTTTAGTTCTGGGGAGTTGGTTTCTCGGAGGGTCCTCTCCTCTGTTTCCCATCACTATTGTTCTAGTTATGGCCGGGTGGTTGCGGTTGGGGGGGTACGTGAAGTGTGTCCCTGTTTGTAAAATCGGGTGCAACGAGGGATGAAAAACCCACCGTAAACAAGGGAAGGGGGCTGAGGGCGAGTGAGGTCGGCAGTGGTGGGTCGACGGGCTGTACCTTGAGTTTATCCAGTGAAGTCAGGAGACGTAAGTAGGTAGTGCCTTAGGGATAGGTGGTACTGACAAGACCTGATTGCCACGGGGGTTGGGATAATTAGCGAACTGATCAGAGAGGAGAAACGGAGACGCCGGCGCAGATACTGGGTGAATCGGGGACTGTTTACAGTACGGCGCGGACTAATCTCCGGCGGCGGGAGGGGGGGAACACGAGTTGGGTACGTCGTCCACAATTAACGCGCTGGGGGTGTCCAGTCTTTATGAGCGGGTTTGAGATAATTGTGAGTAGTCCCTGTTTGTTTGATTATAAGATCTCTGGACAAAACCTAGCAAATAAAAATGGTGGGAGATGGTGAAGTGGCGAAACACAAAGGGGGCGGTAGGATGGGAGCAGCGGCGTCGGGGAGAACGTAGGTTGGATTAACGGTATGGCGGTCCTGGGGGTCAGGGAATTGTTCGGGATAACGTAAACTCTTAATCTTCGGGACGAGATGTCTTTAAAGAGGGTAGGTACTGTAACATCGGAATTTTTGGAATTTTACAAAGGAGATATTGTTATTCCTAGGTGAATTATCAAAATCGAGCAGCTAAATCATGTTTTTCATTATTCGGACCCTAAAGCAATTTGATGTAAAACGACATTCTAGACAACTTTTTAGTTTTGACCAAGACCCGAAAACAGTCAGAAGGTGACTGAAATGCCCTCGCTATAGAGTTAGATGAGGGGGGAATTTTCTGCATGGTTTGGTGTGGGTTGGTGCTCAGTGGGTGGTATGTAATAAATATGTAATTAAATATCTTAGCATTGTAATTTTAAACTTTTTGATAAAACGCGATATTTTCAGAGTTGAATTCCTTTTTATTCTGAACAAGAGTAACCAGGTCCACTAAATACATAACGAAATTTTATAAATATATGAAAATATTTATGAATAATATCAAATAAATACTCATTTTTATCAGAAAATATGATTTTGACAAAAACAATGGCAAGTTTCGAGTTTTGAATCATCCGTTAAGTTCGGCTCAAAGGAGTCCCGAACCATGGATTTTTTACAATTTATTGCCTCCTACATTTTACGTGGGGCCCCTGGTGAAATATGGTGTCTTGGATTCCAGTTTAGGATGGTGTCCGGGGCTGGTTTGGGGTTTGGGGGAAGTGTATTGGTTTGTTGGGGGTTTATAGGGGATGGGAATGCGCGGTGTTTCATCTTTCTTGACTTGTTTAGATGGCGCGCTGCGCTCTCGCGCGCAAATGAGGCCTTCCGGCCACTGACCCTTTGCCGCCGGCCGGCCACCAGTCGGCGCTCCGGATATCGGTGGTCCGGCTGAGGTGGACGGGGGGTGCGGCTATATTATGCGGGCTCGGCCGCCCGTGCTGACACGACATCTACCACCACTCGCCCCATAGTGCTTTTTCCTCCCCACCGGCTGCTTACAGCTATAGCCGACCCACCCAAGTCTGCTGTCACCACCGCCATAAGCCATCACCGTCTCCACGTATGCAGCGTCTGCAGCGTGTAGCTGCAGCTGCATCCATCCATGCATCGCCTCCATCACCCTCCACTCAACAGCCGCCAACATCCAAGGTGTGCGTGTGGTTTTAAACCACCACGACATGGGTACGTTTGGTTGTTGTGAAGCACCAAGGACACGTTTGGTTTTCGTATAAACACAAAAAGGGTGCGTTGGTTGTATGATAGCGGGGGGAGGGGTGTTCGAATGGTTGTCACGCAGCCATAGGGCGCATTTGGTGGAGTCACATCTAGGGGTGTTTGTTTTGACGGTGGCAGCCACCGCCCTAAGGGGTGTTTGTTGGTTGTGGGTTTCACCACAGCGGGGTCCGTTTGGTTTGTAGCAAATTAGGGTATGTTTTGTATGTATACAGCAGCGGGGGGTGTTTGGTCGGGGCAGCCGCCATTGGGGTACGGTTGGTTTATGTCATTCACCACTAAGGGTGCGTTTGGTTGGGGCAGAAATCACCTAGGGTCCGTTTGGGTGTGATAATCATGCAAGATTAGGTGCGTTTGGCTGCAGTGACTGCCATTAGGGTGCGTTTGGTTAGCGACAATCAACAAGGGTTCGTTTGGTTTTACATATATAGGGTGTGTTTGGTTAGCGAAACGGCAAATAAATAGATCATAAAGTCTTATAAATATAAAATCTTGACATAAATGGTGGTTTAATTTGTTAAATAAATACTTTGTTATTATCTTCGTATTCGTATTTATAATAACGATAAGGGTACGTTTGATTCACATGAGGCGACAAATGAAAATAACATAAGGTTTTAACAAATATTAAAAAACCGGCTAAATATCTAGATTAGTGGTTTAAAACGTTCAAATAAATTAACATTTTATCTTGAATTAATCTAGATATAATAAATACTATATATTCTATTTAGAAAGGGGGGCAGTTGGAATATTGAACAAGAAATGATGTCTAATATACTGATTTTAGGATAACGTGAGTTTTACGCGATATGGAAAACAGTATTTAAACACGGAAAATAGTCATAACGAAAATATAGTATATATATTTCATATTTCGTAACATTTTGCTAAAAACTTCATATGGTTTTTAAATAGGATAAACAAGGGGACCAAGTTATATCTTTAAAAAAAAGATACATTAACTTGTATTATACAAGAACCCGCCCATTGAACGGGGGGGATAACTCATACTTTCTAATTCGAGACGGAACGGTTTTAGAGCAACCCGTCGAAGAAACGGAAAATAGATTTTATAAGGATTTTTAATTGTAAAACAATGGTTGATTTAATTCATATCGTAAGATCATGTGTCAACCTTTGTACAAAGCCTTTTCATTAATTAATCTGGTTGTCAATCTCACATTGGTTTAATTAATTATTCACCATGATTTATAATACTGCAAGGTATATTATACTTGTTATTAATTTTGGGATTGATTGTCTTTGTTATTTAATTTCGGTAGGAATTAGGTATGGGGTTTTTGCTCATATTGTAATACATAAAAGAAGATATATTACTACATATTTGCGTATAATTTCAATTTATTTATAATAAACCAACCACAAACATTACAAACCTTTAAATCTGACCCTTTATTCAACGTGGCGTGTTGTGGTGACTATCCATCGGGAAACCCAAATTCATTATCCTAGGCTAGTGGGGAACTCTAGCGTTAAGTTTAATGCTAACTGTTGATCGTGCCGCTTCGTCTCTGAAGGGAGAGGGGGCTGTGGTGTGGCTCTTAGAGCGGCTATGCGGAGGAAAGGTTGAGTAGGGTGAGGGCTGTTAATGCGCGGGGATTACGGGTGATGGTGAGTATAACCCGCCGTGGGGTAATGGCATATTGCTTGTCTTCAAATCTCTTTACTTACTGTGTTTATTTATAATCAATTGCCTGCATTGTATTTCTTTAAACGGATATTCATGAGTTTTCATGCCTCACTTTTACTCGTTGTTGGATAAGGGTTATATATATTTTTGGGTATGAAAAATATGCATCGTTTTTTATAATGGACACATGGGATCCAAATTTTCATATTATGATTACGTGTTGCTAAGTAGCGATAAAACCCAAGTTGAGCCCCTTTATCATGAACTCGTTATTGCATAGATGTAGGTTGTGATTACATTATGTGAGCGGGGCGATTGTTAGAAATAGATCTATTTGGGGGAAAACGATATCCTCCCCGTTCAGGTGCAAGCTTATCACGAGACGGAACGTTATTAGAATGTGGATATTTGCAGAATGTTTCGGGTTAGACCAATCTAATCGGGGCAGAAATTGCAAACATAATATTTATTGCTAAGGAAAGATCGCCGGAGCTTACAGTGTCGGGCTTAGGAACCGTAATCAGGGTCTCGTGATGTTGGCTAATTTGGTGTTTCATCACGGGAAGTTTTTTTGTTGGTGGATATTGCATTTGCTTTATCAGGGGAAAAATCTTGTGGTCTTTATTATACGTTTTGTGCGTACTATTTGGAGATTTATATGGTCTGGCATGTTTGGCAACTGTTGTTTTAGAAATTCATTTTTATAGTTTTGATACAATGACAGTTAACGGAATTGATGGGTATTTATATACTTTTGGAAAACCTTTGGGTTATTATTATTCATATCTAAACTAACCTATGAACTCACAACTTGTTGTTGACATTTTTGAAGCACTGTTTTTTTTCTCAGGTGATTATTAGATGCTTGGATTATCTGATGGCAATGGGAGTCTAAATTGACAAGGATTTCATAATTTGGATTTCTTACAAATATCAATCTCGTTGTGTCGCTTTCAAGCTTTTCATTGTGATGCAATTATGGGACAACTATTATTTTGATTTCAGAAAATCAACGAGATTGTTTTACAAACGACACATTTAGAGGTCGTTCTCTTGTATCTAGCGCTGTGTATTATGAAGTAGCACCCCAAGTGGTATTCCGCTGCGTTGTTGTAATTTTGGGGGTGTTACATAGATGTTCATTAAGTCTAATTTAGGTCAGGTTTAGCTTAATTTAGGGTTTGTCTTAGCTTTTAGTGGCTTTATGCATAAAACAGTTTAAGCTTATAAAGCTATTAAGCTTCTAAGTGAATATGTGCTTTTAATTGCTTATTTCTATGCTTACTTAAGGTTTTCAGAAAAAAGTCATTTCACAAAAGTTGCTTATTTAAGTATTAAAAAGCTTTTTCAAAAATTAAATTTGCAAAATAAAAACATTAGGAGTATAGGGAAGTCCCAGGCTCGAACCCAGGACCTCAACCTTAACCCCCAACGCTTTAACACCACACTCTGCTACCACCACGGCCCTTGGGACTTTTTCGTTATATATCCACACCATTTATCTTTTAAACCCATTTTACATATTAAGCTTTCAGCCCTTTTGGGCTTATTTCTAGATTATTGAGATAAGTTGGTTGGCTCCTTTTATTTTTCTTAAGTCTTAAATTGTTCAAAGTACTTTTCCTAAATTTTTCAGATTTTTCCAAATAAGTTTAATATTTTTTTATAATATTTTTAGATTAAAATTGTTTTTAATTCATAATAAATTAAATAAAAGTCAAAGAAATACGATTCTTTTTTCTAAAATTATTTTTAATCATTTAGGACTTTTGAATTATAATTTGCATTTTTAGGGCTTATAATTTGTTTACTTTGCTTGTTTAGTTGTGTTTACGGATTTTCCGTTATGTTTTTAGGTTTTAAATTTAATTTCCTTATGTGTTTGCTTGTTATATTTGTTGTGCGTTTAATAAGTAGAAAAATAGAATCAAAAACCCAAAATATTGATCATTCAAATCACACGATCACAAACTTAACCGTTTCTTAATTCACGCTTCGTCGGGATACGACTCGGGAAGAATTGGTCATCACTTTTCCTAAAGTGATTTTCATTTCTTAACGGAATACTTCTTATATTATTTGATAATTGGTATTCTGGTTATATATATATATATATATATATATATATATATATATATATATATATATATATATATATATATATATCGATATATTATATCAAATAACCTCTTTTGTAAGTTATTTTCCTTCAATAATATTCGTACTTTTAAATGTCTAATGATGTATAGATGATAGTTGTACGGAGCATTTTCTAAAAAAACAAAAGTAAAAACTTACGAAAAGACTATTAAGGGTTCGTTTGGGTTCGAATAAGAAACGAAAAGAAAATAAGGATTTGTCATTTTAATGTGGTGGTTGTGTTGGTGAAATAACATTTGTCACATAATATAGCTTATAGCTTATTTAGCTTACCTATAAGCTTTGGTGAGCTTATTTTGGGATTATATGGTTCGAACACAAAAAGAAACACAAAGGAAAATGGTTTTAGTCATTTACTTCTTTTTTCATATTTTTGTAGCTTATTCCTATAGTTTATTTTGGTAACTAAAAATACTACGTATTTTATTAGCTTATTTATAAGCTAAATATACTTGTTTTGGGCTTAATGGACCCAAGCCCAAAAGATAAATAAGGTGGCCCCTTTTTGGAGTCCGACTTATTTCTATGGATTTTGTTATAGCTTATTTTGATATTTAGAAACACACGTAGCTTAACGGCTTAATAATAAGCTAAGGATAGCTTATTTGGGGCTTAAAAGGCAACGACCCAATAAGCTAGGCCCAAACCGTGGCTTAGTTTTGGTCCATGAGCCTTGGCTTGTGTTTGTGGCTTATTTGGTTAACTTATTACCTTGCTTATTGAACTTTATTATTTTCGACAAATTGTTGTTTTTGAAAATATCGTTATTGGACTAACTAGTAAAGGTCTTAATTGGGCCTATTATGGACCAAAGTATAAAACTAAGGATTTTAACTCATATTGGGCCTTAAGGCCCAATAAGTAGAAAACTTTTAAAAATTAAGTGTTAAAACGGATATTAAGTTGTAAATACTTATAGGAGTTTTAAAATAGTTTAAAAAGTCGCTTGGAAACGTGCTTGGTAAAAATTGGTCGAAAATGTGAATTTTGGCATTTTGTCGGATAATGGTCTAATTGAAGAAAAGGGTTTGGAAAATGAGGTTCAAAACCTTGGATAACGTTTTATAAACGAACGGGTCTTGCCGAAAAATTTTAAAATATTATACTTAGAATAATTTTGACTAGAAATGACTTTCTTAGAAATCTGACAAAAAGACGAAATAATAAAATATTATTATTTTTGTAGGATATTGGGTATCATAACACAAAGGTAAGATTAGGGGTTGGCCAATTATATGTAGTGAGAGAAAGGAGAGAACTAGTGAGAGAAAAACACCTTAAGTGTGTGTTTGATAAAATGAACAACTAACCTTTTTCCATGACTGAAAAGAGGCTTAAATAGTGAGTTACATGCCCTAGAAAATGGGCTATGGTGTGGGCTTACATGTGGGTAAAGACCCGGCCCAATACCATAAGTCATACGCTTACATTAGGACTACAAGCTATGCTATTCTAGACAATACACGAGGTGATCGAGTCTTTTTCATAAACCTAACAATCTTCCCCTAAGGGAGGTCACCCCTAAAAATACAATATGAATCCTAGCATTTTAAGTCTTGAACTTTTTAACTTTAGCTCGTAATCTTTGATTCTTTATTCTTTGATCTCTTTGTACATAATTTAGTGATCTTTGAGCTTTGTTCCTTTGACTTATGTGATCTTTAAGCTTTCTTTGAGATCATCAGCCACAACAAATCTCTTAATTATCCTTGTAGTGAAGTATTGCCTCCATGTGATGTTGTGACCTTCGGACAGGCATGCTCACACTTTTCTGGATCATGATAGTAAGCATCAGAGTTTCAGAAGCTATGTTGTAGGTCATTCAGTGATCATGATGTCTTTAATTAAGGGTGGGAAGTGTGAGCATGAGGTTGTGACTTGATGTGTTTCTGGCGAGCTGCTGCAACTATCGGGATTCCTGCAAGTATATGTTAGTGATAAATAAACGAAAGTGTCTTTGTTCACTTTCGTTGAATAAGGTTGCAATAACCACGGTTTCCCGTTAATCAGTATAAATACTGCCTGTGATCAGGTAGAATTCTGAAGAATCTCCTTGACAGGGTTTCGCAGCTGCGCTAGCCGTTCTCAAACCGGAGCGTCTCAAAGTAGACAAAGCACAGAATGAGTGAACCAGTGAATTAAACCCACTGATTAATGAGAAATTGATTTGAAAATCAGTCGCGTGTCACTCAGGAAAGAGTTTTTGTGACACATCGAAAGTTTTGAAATATAAAATCAATTTTCATCTAAAACACTTTTGTTTTGTGAAATATACACAGTCAATGTGCTCGAAAAACAGTTGTTGAGCACATCGAACGGTTTTTCAAAAACTACACGTCAATTCACTGCCTGGAACAAGTTTGATTCATAAAGAATCGCACCATCGTTGCTTTCCATTTGTCACAAGTTTGATCCATAATGGATCTCACATGTCACCTACCAAGAGCTTGTTTGATGTTGGCTCTAGAAGGATTTCCATCTTCATTGTGAGTACTTTCGTATCACTCAAATGTTCTAGAAATACCATGAGGATAATGTGTAGGACTCTTAAGATCTTACTTGTTATCACAATGTGTGATGAACAAGCATAGTTTGTATTAGTGTCCTAACGAGATTCATGGATGATCTCTTGGCTCTAGACTCAATAGTGCATTTTTGGTTTTTAGTAGTCGGAGGCTGGAGCAGACTGCCACCTTTTCAATATCGTCTAACTCGGAGTGAGAGAGACGATAGAAATGTATTGATCATCGTGAGAAATGAAACAAGAATACTTTGAGGGATATTAAGTGGCTAGGGAGGGTTGTGCAGTATATCACTGGGTCCATGATACTTGTCTTCAATGTCAGCAATCAACCATGTGATTCTGACAGCAAATGTAGTGACCCGGTTTCTGCCTAATGTTTAAGGAGGGCTGCTTTCTTTACACCCTTTATCTTAACATTTCTTTTTCATTCTTCAACCCCTTTAGTGCTTACCGAGACTTCATTACTAGTACCTTGTTGGGTTTATTCCAGTACTAGCTCCATCTCAGTCGGCACTATTCCCTTTTTCTCACTTTACTCCTTTTTTTACGTCATACCTAAGGACTTCTATACTAACTAGTGGATTGTCCCTGGGTAGATCCCACCGGCTCTGGCGGGATCATGGGAACATGTACCTAACCATACCATCCTTATACCTCCAATAAAGTAAGTGTTGGGTCGGTTTTTTGGTACTGTTCTTTTCGCCTTAAAATTGATTGAAAAATCAACCAAGGTACTTGTGATATAGATATCAAAGCCATTGTACCTCGATTGTTTTAATTATTAGAAACGCTCCCCCTCAACACGTGTGTCGATTTTTGAAATTGTTTGGCACATGGAGGGAGGAGTACCTATTTGAGTCTTAATAGATCATATTTTAGTCAGATTTAATAATTAAATCACATTCTCTCCCCTTATCAAAAATTTCAAACCCTTTGAGATTTAGGATCTCAATTGATTTAAATATGTTATAAAATTTGGGAGAAAATGTGGTCTGATTAATTACAAGCCGATGTTGGAACATCTTATTTCTCCCCCTCAATTTATGAGGGATTCTGTTAGTGTCAAGTATGATAAGTTTGAAAGGTTTTGAATTTAATGAAAAATTCATGAAAAATTAATACACTAACACATAACATACCATAGCTACACAACTATATAATGTACAAAGTGTATAATATATTACAGACGATATTGACCTTATGAATGGAATGAAGAGCTCATTCCGTTCTTTGAAGAAGTCTGTAGTCTATATCGCGAACACGTCCACTAACAAAGCATTCTAAGTTCCGGTAGATCCTTCTCGTCTTCAGTCGCCTTTCAATAGCAGACATAAACTCTTTGCTCCTTGTCACGTCCTTCTGAGTCCAAAATCGCGTATTCATACCCGGATTGAGCCGCTTAATCTTGAATTCCTTAACTCTGTAATCCAGTGCTTCCAGAATGCGTGTCAACGTACCATCACTGAACTTGTATATTTCGTTAAATCTCATGATCTTTCGCTAATTGTTGTTGACCGGGAACACTACAGCTCGAGGAGACTCAATGATGGTATAATCATGCTTGAACTCGTAGCCTTTAGCATCCCATCCTGGTTTAGTGAGGTTCAGCTGCGTCTGGTAGCTTTCAATGCCGAGTTGAAAATCTTCAACCCGTTGTCGAATCACCAAGTTTCGGGTCCATAGTCTGACAGATGTAGATAACATACGTTTGTCGGTACCAGGAAGATGATCAAGATGACCTTGTAGAAGGAGCAGATTCAGGTCTTTAAAGTCACTGGGATACAGGTTCTTGAAATCTTTTTCAGCAATCTTGTATTCTTGGAAATCAGCTCGTCGAAGAACAATCTCGCTCAAGTAGTCATACCCGTATCTTGAATAGGCTTTGATTCTGACGACACTGAGAATTCGCATGTGATTTCTGACTTCTCTTCGACGTGACAGAGAATCATGTCTCTCAATATAGAACTTCTGTCGATTGAACCACCAGTGAGATATACCATAAGCGGCACTTATGTCATAGGTGCATACCTCATCAATCCACATTTGCTCTGGCACTAGTAGTTCAAGTCCAAAGTCAGGATAACGAGCAGCCTTCATCTTGGAAATTGACAGTGCGGGCCTGCTTCCCTTGTTGCCATATCTCAAATACTCCAAGTCCTTATTGAAAAATAATTTTGTTTGAATAGTGAGATGACCTGGAGGACCACCGAGAGGCAGTGGTCGGCTGACATCGATTCTGACGTGATCACCTTCCGGATTCGCCCAGTTAATCTGATCTGTAAGCATCTTGTGACACTCCTCCATCTGGAACTGCAGGTGAATGACATCAGGGTAGAAAGCTTTAACAACCTCATATGCCTGCCCTTCGAAATCTGCTTGTGTAAGCACAGTTTTGTTCACTTTACGGTAGTACCAGTTCATGAAAGTCGTCATGTCTCCAATCTTTGCAAGCAATGAGTTCTCAGCAGGAGGTTCATAAGTTGAAACCAACACAGAAGCCCAGTTGTTCTCTACATCTGATATATTGGAAGAAGGGATGGTCCAAGTAGGTTCAGGAGTTGCTGGTCTTTCTTCTTCTGGGAGTGGTTTCCACCAGTCTTTTCTCATGTCAGCATTTGGTAGGTGATCATTCTCGGTGTCTTCATCATCAGACAATTGTACCTGTTCATCGAGAATGGAATCATCATTCATCAGAGAATCTGTAGGAGATGATTCTTGAGCAGCAGAAACACCAGCTGACTCATATCTAGTGTCAGATGTAGTCCAAGCCATGGAAGGTGGTGTAGAGGCCATTGTCTTGGATAAACTTAGAGCCCTACTTCCTTGTTGTTGAGCAGATCCAGATGTACCAGTAAATGGAGGAGGAGGAGGTGGGGGAAACTGAGAAGATCCTGATGCTCCTGAAGTACCTGGAGCACCTGACGCGCCTACTGGAGGTGGTGGTGGAGGTGGCTGTGTAGTGGAGACCCAGAAGGAGTTCTTGGAGAGGCACGTTTCTTTCTTTTCTTCCTGCGAGCTTCCTCTAGATCTGATAGAAGTTGATTTGAGTAATCACGCTCCAAAGACTTCTCCAACGCCTCAAACAAATTCTTGTGATCTTTATGAGCCTGGTAGGAGTTATCTTCAAACATCCGTTGTTGGAGTACTTCCTTTATATCAACGGCAGGCAGATCACTGAAGCGAGCTTGAAGTGGAGCTTGCTTTGCCCAGTCTACTGCATCAGTGACTATCTCATCAACTACCTTGCTCACCTTCTGGGGAATATTGATATTCTCCAAGTTGTATATCCGGGTCCCATGTTTGTCTAACCTTTCCTCCAAGGCTAAGTTGTTTTGTATCAAATCCGCCATATGTTGTTCAAGGTCACCTATGCGTTGTAATAAGATCAGATCTGTGGTGCTTTGTTGTGGTTAAGGTGGTGGTGGTGGAAGAGATGTTGTTGTTGTGATTGTTGTGGTTGTTGTTGTTGATGTTGGGAGCGGTGCATGAACAGTTATGGAGACTGGATGTGGAAATGTGAGATCAATAACCGGAGTGGTCATTGGTGGAACTGAAGAGGTGTCCTGATGAATGGGAACCGTGACCATTGACTGAACCTCTGATTCAGTATTGGTTTTCTCAGGTTCTTCTTCCTGTGGTTTCTCTACGAGGAACTGATTAGTGAAGCTGAGTTCCTTGTCAAGATTTTATAGAGAAGACAGGGTTCTAGTGGAGCTTGTAGGTTCTTCAAGAATCACTTGATCTTTAGTTGGGAGTTTGAGGTTCTCCTTAACATTTGGGTAAGCAGTTGTGGTAAACTCTTCATCTATTTGCTCAGGGTTTTGTTGAGTTGAATCATCAATGACCTCTAAGTCCATGTGTTCAAGGTTTGGTCTAGCATGAACCACATGACTTGATTGAGGTTAAGAATCTGCAGCATCACCAAGGTTTGATCCATCCTGGCCTTTATCTTGTTTACCACGGTTTGGTCCAGCCTGGCCTTTATCTTGATCTCTAGTATTGATCTCAGTGAGCTCTTTGTAGGATGCATCTTTTTCTGGGTTCACAGGAGGCACTTCCTCATCAGATTCCGTTTCACTGTCAGTCGGAGCTAGTTCCGCATCCAAGGAAGGAGATTCAGCATTTCTAGAGGGTTCAGTGGGCATAGGAGTGCGCCTCTGAAAGATAAATTGATCTGCTGGGCTCTACCTTTTTGGAGTCTGAAGGGTGAGTAGATCATGAGCAGCTTGTTCTTCAATGACTTTCTCTTTACCCTTTCCTTGTACCTCTGGAAGCGGTTGAAATCTCCCAGAGTCAGGTTCCCTAAATACCACCGGACGAGCTGGTCCCTGAGTACGTTCCCCTTGATCCTTTAAGCTTAGCTCTAGAGCCCGTTGAAGGTTTGCTTCTTCATCATCATAGGCAGGTTCCTTATGTGGAACACCTTCATCAACAAATTCATCAACCAACCTTAGATAGCTCTTTGGCATGCGCTTCTTTGTCACCTTACCTGCTTTAGATTGTTTGGCGGGTGATGGTGCATCAGATGTCTCCTTAACCAGTTTACGCTTTTTACCTTGGTCTTTCTTGGAGGATTCAGTTGGTGCCGGTGTTGATTTGGGTGGTTGAGAGGAAGAGTGCTTGGGTGCCTCATCACCAGTGGGTTTTGTGACTTTGGTTGCTTTAGGTGCTGAGGGTTGGTCTGCTTAGCCTCCTTACCATGTTCTTCATCCAGATATTGTTGATACTTAGTGACATGCTCCAGGTATTCGCCGTAGTATGGTGCTCTTTTAATTGCATCAGTGAGAAGAGCATCAGGTATCGGCATACCAAATATTTCCCTACCATCCTATCCAACAGACCTGAGAGTGCCAGAACGTGATCCTCATGTGAGTAGTAAAGAGGTGAATCAGGTCTTGGGTGAATATTGTGTTTAGTTTTCAAGTAATGGATGATGAGTTTGGTGAATCTAATGCTTAGGATAAGCAGAGGGGTGGACTTCTTCTTTCCACGTGTAGCCGTCGTCAGACTCTTCTTGTCAGTGAGGAACGTTTGAATTGATTGAACAAATTCTTTCCAAATCCTCTCAGCATAATCAATGTTGGAGCAATGGATGACACCCCAAAGAATCTGCATCACAAGATGTCTTGGCAAATCATGATTAGCAGTTTTACTAGTAAGGCGCATGTTGATTATGGATAGGATGGCTCTCCATGGTTGATAGAGAGAATTAACGAACATTGCAGATACATTCTTGAGTGTACAGGGGTATTCCAGAGTGTTCACATATTCGATAACTGTATCACTTGAGGGTGGAGCCATAAATGGATCATTATCATTAATTGGTGTGATTTGAAGTGCATCTCTGAGAATGTCTTTGTAAAGATTGAACCATTTCTCATCCAACTGACAGTTGTATATCCTAGTAGTAGAGTCATACCGCATGGTGTCCCAGAACTGCTGAATGTAAATTGCGGGAATCGTGGAGGATGCCGTGAAGGCCTTGAAGAAATTGGTATTTTTCAGTATGGCCAAAGCAACCTTGAAGATTGGACTCTTCTGTGGCTTCAGAATATCAAGTACGTAGTTACTCTTGCTGACAGGCACCTAGTTGCGTAATGGTAGGATCTGATCATCCGTTCTGATTGGTGGTGCGATAGCAGGAGCTTGTTCAGCAGGAACATCATCGGCGGGAATATTCATGTCAGCCATAGTATCTGCACAGGTAAATCCAACATCATGACATACATACAGATACATGATGTTAGAATAGAGCAACTCGCTATTGACAACTTGCTATTGAATCTATTAAGAATCCTTAACACGCTACTGACAACTCGCTATTAGATAGCAAGTTGCCTGTTCATGATGAAATAATAGAATATGTTTAACTCGCTAATGTCAACTCGCTATTAAAGAATACTTAACTCACTAGAAAATTTGAAAATTTTGAAATAGCGGGTTGCATATTTTAATATTAATGAAAATCTTCCTCAACTCGCTACTGAGTAGCGAGTTGATAGAATAATATAGAATGATCAACTCGCTAAGATAAATTACAACTCGCTATTATGAACACAATAACGCAACTCACTACTTAGCACACAGTTAACCCGCTAAGTCTTAAAAATCACAAAACCAGCAAATAAGATCAAGACGGCACATGTTTAACACTTAAACAACATTAGTAAACATTTTGCAACATTCAAAAACAACCAACAACAACAATCAATGATTTTTGACTAATAAAAGTCAAGGTATACCACGAAAATCATAACGATCACAAAATAACAATAGGGGGATCAATTAGATCATTAACGAGGCATCATTCATACATTCTAAACATATCCCAGCACACAACACATCATTCCAAACACAAGTAAGGATTTAGATCAAGAAACTAGTCGAAAACATTGATTTAGACCAATTTAGGGAGATTTAGACTACCAAACTTTAGATATAAGATGTTTACAAGATGGAGAACCTAAAGCAAGAGGTACCTTAGCACGATTAACCAACGAGATCACAAATCAAAGAGAATTTCAAACTAGCGAGTTGCGTGTGTGGGAAAATAAGAGAAAAGTTTGACTAGATTAAATAAAGGTTTGACCACAGACAACTCGCAAAAACTATTTAAACATGTAGTAGATTTACAAGTTGGCATCTTTGGTCAATGCACTTTTGCTATCAATCTCTTTTAGATTTAGAGTATTAATAAGGTTGGAACAAGTTTTAGAAATGGCATAAATGGTCCTTATAGTTTCATAAGCCTAGATAACTTTTTAGCAAATTACACATAAGTCCCTATACTCACAAATTATTGACAATTTTAGCCTTTTGAGTTAAGATAAATTTAACTCCCCTTCAATTTGAAACCCCGTTTAATACACAAACCTTTTCCAATTAATTCTTTGATAATATCTTCTCCTATTAAGAAAATCATCAAATTTAAAATATGATATAAAACATGATCTGAGATCAGAGGTTAGTTTAGATGCAAGAGAGAATGTATGATTGAATGAGTGATGAAACATGAAAAATGGCTTGGTATTTATAGGCAAAAACTGATAATGTAGCACAGTTCCCGCGATACCTTCCTTGTAAGGTACCGTCCAGTGTAAACACATGGAACCGGTTTTTACTATTCATCGATTATTCCATATCCTTTTACAAGAAGGCACCGGCCAGTTTTTACAAAGGGAACCGACTATCTGACACTCGATAAGAATTTTTGCTAAAAAATCTTTTGTAATCTTTGAGGGATTTTTTTCAAGATTTGGATGATGCAATGCATTAGGTAAAATTAATTTTATTTTCTTTATATTACTTATGCAATTTATGAAACTAATACAAGTTCCTTTTGTAGACAAAAATAATAAGTTTGTTTGGAAATCAAAATGTAAAGATATATTTATTATTTAAACAAAATATCCGAGTTGATTTATAAAAGTATATAGACGACAAATTATGACATGTGTATATTATATTATGTGAGATAATAATGACGGACGATGATTATGATAAGTATGACGAATGATGTAAACGATGGATATAAATATGATGGATGATGTATGATGATATTGAGTTAAAAAAAATTATTGGTTTAAAACATATAAACTTTATTTTCTACTTCTGATGATTTTATGATTGTCATTGACACAACACGGATAGATCGTAAAATATAAATAAACATTTTTACGGCTTATTTGTATTAACAGTTTTCATTTTTAAATGTTTTTTACAAGATTAGTACGCAAAACTGAGTTCTGGCCTTTAAACGGAATTATGACCACTTTAGGAGTAAAATGGATTTTTGGTATAGTTGAAACTTTACGTAGCAAGTTCGATTAACTCGAAAGGATAACTATTGAGTGAGTTATGACTAAAACAAGTTCAGCCAAGTTTTCTGCTTTTTGGACAGTAAGACCTTTGTGCCTTCTAGACCACTTTTGGACCCTTTAAACTTTGAATCAGTTTACAAAAGTTATATTTCTGGAAAGATAACTCGAAAACCTTCGACCTAGGCTTTAAAACGTATTTATACAATAGAAAACGAGGGAGATACAATCCCACGAAGTTGGGAAAACCCTATTTCCAGCTAACTATTTTTAGTAACTTTTTATATAAAACACTTGTAGCTTTTGTTATAAATATATTTTGAACTTGGAAAACCTTAGACATAAGAATATTAGGTTGCGTAATATATTTATATATCCCATATATATTTAGTGCACTCATTGTTGTAAACCTAAAGCGCAACATTATTTAACTAGGTTGCAGTTAGGATTTGTTGGGTGATATAATTGTGATTATCATTTCGAATCACTACTTTTCTTGGGGTGAGTCGGGTGAGTCACATAGCTACCAATTTTACTTGTATTTTTTGAACGACATTTAGCGCAGAGAATAAGGCCTACTACATCATCTCTACAAACAATAGTGGTCTTGTTTTCTAGGTCGGTTACAAACTCGGTTACAAACTCGTTTATTTTATAACAATGCGATTACTTTTTAAGACTTTGTGAGTTTATAGCCTCGCTTTAACTAGTTTTACAACTATTTTACAAAACTCGGGGTGTGATACATTGCTCGTTTTACTTATGTGTTGGGAATAAAATGCTAAGGGATTCCCACTATTAGTTGAATGGTTCCCACTGTTAGTATATTTTCCCACTGCAAGGTTTCCACTGGTTGAAGACTTTCCACTGCAGCATGAAGATAAGATCTACACATAGTTAAATATGCGTTGTTGTTATATACTGAATGTACTCTGATTATCCCTGTGATTTAGGAGATCTAGTTAGGTCTTATCTTGTACAGGGCTCCTTGTGCTATAAAAGGAGTCCTTAGGTTAGAGTAGACATATACATATATCATTTACACACATCACCTACATAGATCCTCCATAGACTTTCTCATAGCTTTAAGGTTTTGTAAACCCTAGTACTTTAGAGTACTCGTATTATTCAATCAATAATATTAAGGCTTGTTGGTTATTCACTGTTCCATTCCATTACAATTATTATTCTTCTTAAACACTAAAGGTTAGATTCCGCATAACCTTTGGTGAAACACTTCAACAAAGTTTCTCACATTATTATCTTGTGATTACCAAGGTAATAATAACCTTATAACCTAAGGCAGTAGATCTAGAGTTTTGGGACTCAACAAGTGGTATCAGAGCTTGTTGAGAGACTTTGATCTAAGAAGCATAACATTCTAAACTTCTCAATCACAAACAGAAATGGATCCCTATGTTACATCCACTCTCAATTCCACAAAACTTCCAATCCTTGACACTGGTAAATTTGAACAATGGAAGTTTAGAATACAACAGTACCTACAACATGAACACTATGCTCTATGGGAAGTCATAGAGTTTGGTGACTCATATAGAGCTCCTGCACAAGATAAAAGTGTATCTGGTGAAGCTACTCCATCATCAAGGAGCAAGGGAAGGACTATGGCTGTAACAGCTGAAGACATGCAAAAGAGAAGAAATGATGTCAAGGCAAGAACTACTTTGCTGCTGGCTCTCCCTGATGAACATCAGTTGAGATTCAGCAAGTATGAAACAACTAAGGAATTATGGGAAGCAATACTAAGGACCTTTGGTGGAAATGAAGCCACCAAAAAGACAAAGAAGAATCTGTTAAAGCAACAATATGGAAACTTCAAAGCTGAAGGATCAGAGACTCTAGAGCAAACTTTTAATAGATTGCAGGCTATTGTGAGTCAACTTGAGTTCTTAGATGTTCCAGTTGAACAAGAAGATCTGAACCAGAAGTTTTTGACAAGCCTTTCACCAGAATGGCTTATGCATACTATTGTTTGGAGAAACAGAAATGACCTAGACACAATGAGTCTGGATGATTTGTATAATCATCTCAAGGTCTATGAATCAGAGGTCCAGAAGAAGGGAGGATCAAGTTCTCAAAATATGGCCTTCATTTCTTCTTCAAATACCAACAGTGGAAAAAGTGAAGTTCCCACTGCTCAAAGTTTTTCCACTGCTAGTGGTCAAGTTACCACTGCTAGCACTGAAGTTGCCACTGCTACCTTTAGCCATGATACTATCTGTGCATACATAGCTACTCAGCAAAGTGGTTCTCAAATTAAATATGAGGACATTACTCAGATCGATGATGATGACATTGAAGAGATGGACATCAAATGGAATATGGCTTTGCTAAGTATGAGGGCTGATAGGTTCTGGAAGAAGACTGGTAAGAAGATTACCATTCAAGGGTCTGATGTAGCTGGGTTTGATAAATCTAAAGTGGAATGCTTCAATTGCCACAAATTGGGGCATTTTGCTAGAGAGTGCAGAGCACCAAGGAGTCAGGACAGAAGTAGAAGAGAGAGCTACAAGAAGGAGCCAAAGGTTGAAGAGCCTAGCCACAAGGCAATGATGGCCATTGATGGCATTGGATGGGACTGGAGCTTTATGGCTGAAGAAAATGAAGCTTCAGAGAATCAAGCACTTGTAGCAGAAGAGGTTGTACCAACAGAATTTGCTTTGATGGCAATGTCTAGTTCAAGCTCAGACAATGAGGTATATGATGATTCATATTGTTCTAAATCTTGTAGGAAGAACACAGAAAACCTCACTACTAAAATTAGTAAGCTTAGAGAAGAACTTTTTGATAGTGAATCAGATTTGTGTAATTATAAAAGAGGCTTATCACAGGTTGAAGCTAGGTTGGTTGAGTTTAAAATAAATGAATCTAAATTCTGTGAAAAGATAAGAGTCTTAGAAAGAGATTTAGAACTTAAGGATTATAAAATTGAGAATCTTACAAATGAGCTTGAAGAAGTCAAGAAAGAGAGAGATGGCATTGATTCTAAGTTAGAAAAGTTTGTAAACTCATCTAAAGACTTAGATCAAATGTTAGAAAGTCAAAAATCAGGTAAGGACAAGAAGGGTGTGGGATTTGATGAATATAGAGCTGTCCCACCCCCTCCTGCACAAGTCTATTCATCTCCCATGCCAGATTTGTCTTGGACAGGTTTACCTGAATTTGCTGATAACACTGTCACTGACTATACTAGGCCCACACCTAGTGTAGATGTAACAAATGATGTAAGAAGTGAACTAGATGGAAATAACTTGACTGTTTGTGAACATGGAGGAACATCTAGTAATGCTGTGTCAAAGCCCATAATTAACTTTGTGAAAGAGTCTGGTTGTCCTAATGTCATTAAAATCAATAATATTGAAAATGCTAGGAAACCAACTGCTAAATATGCTGAGTTATATAGGAACATCACACAAAGCTCTAATGTTAGGTCTAACAATTTTGGTCCTCCAATAATTGAGGACTGGGATTCTGAGGATGAAAGTGATACTGAATCCACACCTATTGAGTCTATCAGGTCTACCATTAATCAGAATAGAGATCAACCTAGAGGGAACCAGAGGAATTGGAACAATCTAAAATCCCAACAGCTAGGAAAAGACTTTGTGATGCAAAATAAAGCATGTTATAAATGTGGTAGCTTTGAGCATTTGAAGGTTAACTGTAATAAAAATAAGTGGGTAAATAAAGGGAAAAACTGGTCAAGGGTTAATTATACCCAAGGAAACTTGACACCCAAAGCTATTTTGCTCAAATCTGGCACAAAAACCATTGCTCCTAACAGATCTTTTTCCACTGCCAGAACATCTTTGAATGTTGCTCAACCAAAAATGAAATCTTTTGTTAAATCAGCACATTCAAATGTAAAAAGGCCCTTTGAAAGAAAAGCAGTAGCTAAAAATAAAATTTGGGTTCCAACTGTTAGAACAAAAAATCCCACTGTTGGCTTAAAAGTTCCCACTGCTAAGCCAACAGTTGCTGCTGCTAAGGGAAACAAGGGAAAAGCTGTTAAGGCCTCAGCTCGTTGGATTTGGAAACCTAAGCAAATCTCTGGTGAAGGTTCAAATGTCAATGGTGTATCAGTGACATTCAAGAAATATCAATACATTGATACACAAGGCAGACTCAAGTCAGTAATGGCTTGGGTCCCCAAAGAGAACTAATTCTCTCTTTATTTGTGCAGGGCAAACCACTGGATAATATTGATGATAAAGGATTTTGGGATAGTGGTTGCTCAAGGCACATGACTGGCAACATATCTTATCTATCAGATTATGAGCCTTATGATGGAGGATATGTGTCATTTGGATATGGAGGTGGAAAGATTACTGGCAAAGGCACAATAAAGACTGGTAAACTTGAATTTGAAAATGTGCATTTTGTGAAAGAGCTTAAATACAACCTGTTTAGTGTATCTCAAATCTGTGATAACAAAAATTGTGTCCTATTCACTGATTCTGAGTGCATTGTATTGGGTAGAGATTTTAAGCTTGAGGATGATAGGCATGTGTTGCTTAGAACACCTAGACAGCAGAACTTGAAAGTGTTACAAGCTGAAAGTAAAAACTGTAAAGAACTGAAAATAAGCTAAGTTAAGTTAAAAACTAAAAACTAGATTCTAAGATTCTTTTAAAGGCTTACAAGAAGCTCTATATATAGCCGAAGTATTGGACTTGCATCTTGTGCTTCTTTGGAGAGATAAAACCAAGTGTGCTAGTTGTGTGAGGAGAATCTAGAGCAAATCCCAGCCTTTGATTTCTTTTGAGCTTCTTTGGAGACAATCTCAGCCATCGAAGTGCTTTGGGAATGGAGAGGGATTGCCAACATGGACTTTATAAAGCTGGGGGGGAAAGTAGGGTGGATGAAATGATTTGGTAGGATGTTGAGTGATTTTGCAGGAGAAGTATGGGAGCAAAACAAGGTGCGGGCTGGTTTTGGTATTGGCGGGAGAAAAGTTTTATACAAGTTGGGTTGTGACAGAGAGAGGTTGAAGATGATTAAGGGAATGTTTGGTTTGTGTACAAGAAAAGCCCCTCCACATCTTTCTTCTTTTCATTCCCTTTTTCCCCTTTCTTTCTTTTATAAATGAAGTTTCCCAAATTGGCATAATCAGCCCCTGCCTTTGTTTCCTTAATAATATAACTTAGGGGTTTGGCATTTTTGACCCCTCAAGTTATATTTTTCTTTGCTTTTTCTTCTCGGAGTTGACTTGACTTTGATTGGGCTTCGTCTTCACACACTTTTCCATCTCGTGTCCTGTTTTGTCGCTTTTTGCTTGGTTTTTCGTCTTTTTGTGAGATATCCGTTCCTGCACAACACAATTAGCAAAACAAGCATATATTTGGCATTTTGAGTCCGTTTTTGGTTATTTTAGCTCGTTTTTAAAGGTAAAAGGTATGTGTGATTAAGCACATACCAAAATCCCCCAAACTAAGATGTTGCGTGTCCCACGCAATGCTATGAAGTAAGCACTCGAGAAACCAAAAATCTCAAATCCCCTCGACTAATAACTTGGAAAAGTAGCCAAGCGTTTATCAAAGGGAATAAAAGAATCAATAGCCTCGACAAGTCCCGGTTCTCACCAATTTTTATATTTACACAACTACTCTAAACCCTCAAAATTCCACCCAAAACATGTGAGGTTCGCCTTTAGGATCTTTAGAATTTCGGTTTCCAGATATTGATAACCCAAGATAATTTGGTACCTTTAGCTTTCATAATTAAGGTTTAAAATGCATCATATGTGTCCTATTTATCCGTCTACGGAAGTGTACTATGGAGTCTTTGGTCGCCTTTGCTGGAGCATTTGGTATTGGGATATTAAATTAATGAGTGTTAAAACCGGTAGTATATTAAAATTCTAGAAATTTTTTTTTTGTAATGCACCCGAGAACCGGCATAGTATAAGTATTAGGATTTGCTAAAAATAGCACTAGGATTAACCCATGTTTTAAACCTGTAATGTTATTATGGTCACACCGATCATATAACTATCCCACACCTTTGCCATGGACTCACTTTTAGTAAGGATACCCCTAGTTCAACCCTCCGAGTCTATCCTTCTTCACGGTTCTCGTAATTTTCTGGTTAAGCCGGACTATTAATGAAGAGCATTGTCACCCTTGAACCAATTGTTACACCCAAATCGCCTTAGCCTACCTTTGTATGTGACCTTTAGTAAATTATTGTTTTAACCAAAGTTAATTATTTGAGTACAACAAACAACGGTTTGCTAAGTCCTTATACTCTTATACTTGTAAATACAGTTTTGGGACGATTGGGATTCATGATAGTATTCATCTTATGAAAAATTAGGAAAGAAGTATTTTATTACCCCCAATAGAGCCCAATAAAGTCCATGTTATTTTGATCCCACCTCAAATCGGGTCATTAGTTAGATTGTAATTATCGAGTATGTAAAAGTGTAAGTGTAGGGGTATATCTATAAGCCTCATGATGTATTATATGTTTAAGCAATGGCAGGCAAAAGTGTACAAAAAAAATATGTATATAAAAAAAGAGTGAAAAAATGTACGGGCTGCCATTTGCTTATGTTATGTTTATCATAGAGTCAAGAAAAGAAAAAGAAAGAGATTGGTGTAGAGTTTTGTAGAGTTTGTATATTTTGTCCGAGTCTTTGGCTTAGTGATTGTAGATTTTTGAGTTCTTAAATAAATATATATAATATATAATAAAATATAAAATATATATTAGTAAAAAAAACAAAAACAAACAAATCAAAGATGCCAGGAGCAGTATAAACTATTCCCGGGTCGTTAATTCCCCAATGAGGCTGTGCTGGAAGATCGAAACAGTCGAAGATTTGAGTTTGAAGGAGAGAATTGAATTGAGAGTGTGAAAAGTCAAATTAGATAATAATAAACTAAAACGTTTAAGAAAATCCTAAAAATTACTAAATTAAGCTGAAAAACGGGAGCACGAATCCCGAACTAAGGGGGAAAAACCTAAAATCTTTAAAATTAACCCTATCGGAAAGAAATTTTTACCTTCTAAACTCCTCTACGGGACAAAAACAAGAATGAACAAGACTAACCAAAAACGGAGATTCAATTTGACCCAAAACCGAGTCACAACACAAAAAACGAACCCGGAACCAGACCCGTTCTTTAAAAAAAATGAAAAGTTGTAAAAAATGACCCCTACAAATAACGAAAAGTTTATAAATATTTCCTACAAACTATATGACAAAAAAAAAATTTTCTAAAAAAAGTAAAATATGTATTTTGATAATTTTTGTATTTTTTATGAATTTTTAAAACTTTTAACTAAATTAAATTGTAAAAAATACTAAACTACTTCGAAAAATTCTGAAATTTTTACAAAAAATACTTTACACTAGTATAATCCTAAGAAAAATAAGAAACACAAAGTTGCTTAATAAATAAGCCCCGAATAAGCTGTATACAGCTTATAAGCTTATAGAGCCAAAATGTCTATAAGTATTCAAGCCCTTGGGACTATGACAGAAAAGTCCCAAGGGCGCAGCGGTGTGAGTGTTATAAAAGAAAGGTGTATGAGGATAGACCCGTACCGAGTCCTTGCTCACCCCGGGTCACCCCTTGTCTCCTTTCTTTTTTTTTGGAAAACTTCAAAAAGCAAAGTTGTTAAGCTCGTGGGGCTTAATAACTTTGTCAACTACGACTTTTTATGAAAAGCTCTCAATAAGCTTAAAAACAGCTTATAAACTTGACAGTTTACTTAAAAAGAGCTTAAAGCTAGAAAAATGCTAAGTCATTGGTCTTTTGAGGACAAAATAAGCTAACTTTAACTAATAAGCTAAAAAGGGGGCTTAATCTTTCCTAATAAGCACTAAAGTCTATAAACTAGAACTGAATAAGCTGAAAGAGCTTAAATGGACAGAAAATCTAAAGTTGAGCTAAAGGGGCTTAATGCTTTGGCACTCAAATAAGCTAAGAAAATGATAAATAAGCAACCACAACCTAACACATTACCCTAAAAACAACTAGGATTCATAAATGAGCTTATGAAAAAAGCTGTAATAAGCTACATAGATGAAATAAGCAATCCCTGACTCATACACTAAAGCTAAGACAGTGAAAAGGGCTAGTTATAAGCTTAAAAATAAATCTATCTAATAACATTCTTAAGGTCTGAAACTTTAAGGTGCTTTAAACAAGAGCTTAATAGGCTCTTGAAATAAGCCAAGAACTTAGCTTAAGTGCAACTAAAGGCTAAGCAAAAAGATCTTAAAAAATCTCCCCATTTTTTGCACAAGGGTAGATTAAGGCGAACAATCAAAGGGCTTATTTGAAGCTTTACTTAAAAGCTTTCAAATAAGCTCAAAATAAAAATTAAGCTTAAAAACAGCTTAAACAAGCTCAAGGTGCAAGGACTTGTGCACCAATTTTGACTTTATAAACAAAAAAATAACTTGCTGAATTTGACAGTGAAAAGGCTTTTGGGTTTTTAAAAACTTTGACACTAAAAAAAAAGACGACTATAGTTGATTTTTTTGACTTCTTCAAAAGTACGAAAAGAGCACCAAGTGTTGAAAGCTTGTATAGATACACAAAAATACTCCACGTTTAAAAACCTCAACATCAAAACTCAAGTGCTTATGAATAAAAGCACTTGTGTGATTCTTTAAAAGTCACAGATATTGAAGATGAATTTAAAAAACTTTGAAAACCAATTTTGAAAACTAAAAAAAAAACTTAAAAACAGCTGTAAATGACTTAACAACCCTAAGCTAAAACTATTAAGTGACCATAACCCAACATAAACCTTTTTGAACCGTTTTAGTGTTGACCCAAACATCCCTTAAGTTTTTTGGAAGAGGTTTTAAGGAAACTTATTGAAAAACTAATATTTACGAAAACTTTTAAAAGCCCCAAACCTACTTAAGCTATACTAAACAATAAAAAGGTAAAAAAAAGCTGAACTAATAAGCATTTAAAAATGAGAATAAGCTTAGACAGTTTAAGCTAATTTTTGGCAGTTTAAGACAAATTGCATAACAATGAAATGAAAAGTACTAACAAACAAACTTAAGCATGAATTAACACTAATAAGCATAAAAAGACAGTAATAAGCTGAATAAGCTATGCTACAGTACTGAAGTAAAATTTAAAAGAAATTTTACCTTTAATCCTCTGTTCAAAAGGACTCTTTGAAGACCTAATAAGCTCTAAATTTCCTACCCTTGGCTTATAATTAAGCTAAAACTAAGCTGAAAACCCAATAAGCCATCCATAATAGCTTATTCATCCAAGCTTCAATAGAACAGTACCTTTGTCACCCTTTTGAATTTTTCTTAAAAGTTTTCTAAAACAGGTTATAAAGATTGCTTAACTGAAAGCTTAAAGAATTTTAAGAAGACAAATGTAACTTAAAACACTCTTAACTGAATTTTCATTAAAATCGAAGTACAAATACATAGAGCTTTTTTAAACTGAAAAAACACTTAAAACTACTTGAACTATTTTAAAAACTACATAAACACTACATAAAACTCTCCTTTGCCACAATGGCTTTACAATCTTTTTATAGGAAAAATGAAAACGACTAGGTCTCTCTTCTTGTCTTCTTCCTTTTGTGTTTCTTTGTAGACACAACAAGTGAGTTGTGCTTGTTGTGAGAGTGCAAAGGAAATGAATCTCAGCCCTTGGTTTTTCTTGGCCTCCAAGCCGAAAGTTATAGACCTTTGATGCTTTTTGGTGTGGGTTTGGATTGCCAACATGGCAATCCCATGTGGGGTGTGGGGTTGAGTGATTGTGAGAGGTTTGGATTGTTATGGGAAGTCAAACAATGGAGGTGGATCAAACATAGTCCTGAGATCACTCCAAAGTACTCTGTCATAAGCATCTTCAGGCCTATTTGTTCCATACTTCTGCATTACCAACCTATACAACTCTATAAGATCCTCTCTTGTGAAGTCTTTAATCATAGCTCCAAAGCTCATGTAGACTGTATCAGCTCCATTTGCTCTTATTATCTGATAAACACTTCTTTGACCTTGCTAAAATATCTTCCAATTTGCCACACTATCAGATTTTGTAGTCAAAGGAGTAGGATTCATAGCTTCTACTGATTCCTCTTTATCAGTTTTTGAATCTTCTTGTGCACTCTTGTTAACATTTATACCTTTTCTATCCTTTTGCTTCTTTCTTTTTCCTAGTTTTTTTTACTTGATCTTCTTCCTTTACTTAGAAACTTTTTCTCCTATAGCGTGGAACACAATCTTTATACATCATCTTTGTTTCTTTGAAGTCATTGTCTGAAGCACCTCTCATATCTTTTTCAATTTTTGCCTTTGTGCAGCTTCAAGATTTTTTTTAGCAACAATAAGTATCAATCTGCTGAACTAAACTTATCAAACTCTTCTTTAATTTCTTCCAAACTTTCAACTTCTTTAACTGAGGAATAGCTTCAGTCTCATTGATTTTAAGTGTGTGTGTGTTTGACAATATAGATCCTTAATTGTGACTGATCATAGGTTTGATTTCTCTTTTCCTTAGCTCTTTCCTCTGCAAAGTTGTTTCCTTTCTCTCGATTCACACCATATTACCATTTCTTTTTGCAAAATCTTGTTCAGGCAAATCTTGTCCCAACACATCTTTTGACAACTCTGCATTTGCTTCTAGCTTGGCTCTAATAGTATCCCAGTCTTCTTCAGTATAAAATTGAGCTTCAAATTGAACTTGAGCTTTTCTTTTCTTTTGTTATTCTGTCAAAGCTTCCTCTTCAGCCATTCTTTTAGCTATCATTTTATCTAAATGAATCTGCTTTGCAACTTCTTCATCCAGTTGAGCTTGCAACTATATAGCCTCTTCCAATCCAGCTTCCTCTTGTCTCATTTGTTCTTTAGTTTTGTGAGTAGCCTGGATATCCTCTTTAATCATTGGAGCCTTTCCTTCCCTTTGGCCCCTTTTACTAGCAGTACCAGAATCAACTTTAGTACTACCAGTACTAACTTCTTCAATACCAGTATTAATCTCTTCTCTGCCAATATTAATCTCTTCTCTGCCAGTATTAATCTCTTCTTCAGCATCCAATCCAATATCAATCTTCTTAGCTATAGACCTTTCTCTCCTCCTGTATCTCTTGCCCTTATCAGTTGATTTTTCTTTGCTAACACCCAGAGAA
Organism: Tanacetum coccineum; assembly: GCA_026074375.1. Lineage (NCBI taxonomy): Eukaryota > Viridiplantae > Streptophyta > Magnoliopsida > Asterales > Asteraceae > Tanacetum > Tanacetum coccineum. The sequence goes on from BQNB010001147.1 coordinate 109,595, forward strand.
GCAACCTTTGACAATGTTTTAGCTGCCTCCAAGATTGTAGGACTGATTTCTTCTTCATGAGCCTCCCCTGAAGCTTTTGTAGGAGTGACAAAATTTGTTGACTTCTCTTTCATGGATTCCTTAACTAAAGAAACTAGAGGATCATCATCAATATCCTGAAACTTCCTTCCCTGATCCTCTGATTCTTCACCCTCTGATTCAGATATGAGTACTTTCTTGGATTTCCTCTTTAAATCTATTTCCAGAGTTTTCACCTTCTTTACCAATTTGAGCACAACATTCCCTAGTGTCTGTTTGGTGTCCTTCAATTCTTTCTCCAAACTATTAATCCTGGTCACCAACTTAGGTACAAGTACCATTCAATTCCTTGAGTTGCACACTATCCTCAACCCTTCCGAGGTTCTATTACCTTCAGGGAGATGGTGCTTCATTAGGACCTTTGGGTGTTGAGAAAATGAGGTCGATGATTGAGGTGGTGGAATGATGTGGGGAATGTGGTTGGTGATGATATTGGGAATGATGATAGTGGTGAATGAGGGTGTGTGATTGATGTTATAGTGATGGATGAGGTGAATCCAATGAGTGGGTTGTGGATGGTATTGGATCAACAGGTGTGGGATGGGGTTCGGCTGGTTTGTGCTGAGCCATTCACTTGAATCTACAGCTTGCCCCCTGCCAACATAGCAGGGCAAGCAATGGTAAAAATTCCCTGCATAACCCATTTTCATGCTTGAACAAAAGTTTTTGGTCAAAGTTGAGGTAAATACCTTCTTTATTTTCAGTTACAACTATCCAAAATAATTTGTAATAACCTTGGAACATTTAAAATTTTGAACTTACTCTCATAAATTTTGAAACCATCCCATCAATAAATCATTTTAGAAAATTATAATCACTATTGTTAGATTGACAGTTTTAATTGCAAAGTAGCAGAGTACTACCAAATTGTTCCACATCCTCCGAATTAGTGCGTTAAGCAGTGTTATAATTATGTTGGATTATAAAATTTCCTTTGGGCTGTTAATAAGGCTTGTTGACACTATATATTAGTGCGTTGGGGTAAAGATGGTTCTGTAAATTGGGGGAGTTGATTAATGGAGAGGTGGCCGGGGCGGGATGAACGGCTCCGCGGGGGTCGGGGTGGGCGTGGCGAGAAACGAGACTTCGTCGTTGAACATTTGAAACTTTATACAGACATACTCACGCGACTACACTTTCTCCTTCGATGCTTTCACTATTAAAAGACCTTATTTATAACGCGTTTATACCAGTCATAAGACCTGTAATAATATTTATTTGAGATACCTATTTTGATGGATTAATTATCCTGGTCAAACTTAGCTAAAATTTTTGGTATATTGAGAAGTGTCGAAACATCTAATTTTGCTGACTAAGGTTATCAACGCCATGTTCAAAACTAATTTATTAAATCTTAAATCTTTTCTTGGTCACATAATAGGTTAACAAGAATCGAATCCCGGGAGGGGATTCCTTTAAGGGGTATGTACTATAACAACCGACAACTTTCAGAATTTTTAAATGACTATTTTACCCTTTGACTTTTCTGGTCCGACTTGACTTTTTGACTTTTGATCTTTTATTGTCACATAAAAACGATTACCGCGTAACTAGTAATTTTTTGGAACATGTTTAAATAATAAATCATATTTATTATTACATATCTCTCATGTGCAAATTTATTTTTAACTTATTTGACTTGAAAACGAGAAGATATATGTTATTCCTAAGTTGACATATCAAAAACGACCCGCTAAATCATGTTTTCACGACTCGGACTCTAAAGCAATTTGATGTAAAACGACATTCCGGACAACTTTTTAGTTTTGCTCGAGACCCGAAAACAAGCAGAAAATGACCGAAATACCCTCGCAAAATTTTAGAGACGAGAACAACGCGTTCAGACATGAAAATAATTAAATTATATTTAATTATCACTTTTTATTAAATAAAAATATTTAATAAATCATTTAACATTTTATTCAAAAGCGTTTATTTAAACTCGGATGTTGAAGTTAAAGTTTTATTTTTCGGACAAAGCTTACTCGATGACTACACAATAAATAACAAACATTTAAATAAATTTTATAAAACATTTATAAAATACTAGTCATGTGAATACTCGTTTTCATGGAAAAAATTATTTGGAATGCAATGGCGCAAGTTTCGTGTTTTGAATCATCCGTTAAGTAGCTTAAACGAGTCCCGGACAATTATTTTACAAAACTATACTAAATAATTACACTTTTAGTCCCTCTAGTTATATTTTTAGCTTCACCCTTAAACTTTATTATACTTGTCACATTTTATTAAAGTTTTATATATATATATATCCTCTCCTCATTTTCCGGCGCCGTCACCCTACCTCCGGCCACCCGCAACCGCCACACCACACCACGCCATCACCACCGATCTATTAGATCCGGTGCAACATCTTTAACAATCACCACCCTCACCACCTCATCTCCACGTCACCACCCCATCACCACCTCAGCTGCCGCACCATTACCATCAACACCATACCACATCATCGTCATCATCAGCACCACCCTCGCCACGCACCACCCCCACCTCCACCAAAAAATACCCAAAAAGGGTACGTTGGTTTTAAAGCCGCACCAAAAGGGTGCGTTTGGTCTTTAAAAACGACCATCAGGGTGCGTTTGGTTTTCTTGACACGACATAGGGTGCGTTTGTTTTGTTTTCATCAGTATAGGGTGCGTTTGGTTTTGATAGAAACGCATAGAGTGCGTTGGTTGTTCTTAAACTGCCATAGGGTGCATATGGGTTAACATAAGCACCGAGGGGGTGCGTTTGGTGTTGTCTCAGACCACAAGGGTGCGTTTGGTGTTGTCACAACTGGCAAGGGGTGCGTTTAGGTGTGCAGTTTCATCATAAGGGTGCGTTTGGGTGTGCAGTTTCATCATAAGGGTGCGTTTGGGTGTGCAGTTTCATCATAAGGGTGCGTTTGGTTGTGCAGAAACACTGAAAGGGTGCGTTTGGTTGTGAAGGAACGCACTAAGGGTGCGTTTAGTTTGGACAGAGAAACTAAGGGTGTGTTTGGGTTAACAGAAAATACATAAGGGTGTGTTTGGTTCAGTAGCAGCCGTGAGGGTGTCGTGGTTTGAAATAGTACAAATCGACCAGTAAAAATATCATAAGATTTTATAAATATAAAACCGGACCTAATGGTGGCTTAATGGTTAAATAAATGTGTTGTTTATTGTTTTGTTTTTGCTGTTTAACAGCCTTCGGGTGTGGTTGGATTTGCAGTTAATAACATATTTGGGAGTATTTGGGTTTAGGTTTGCATCATGGATTGATTTAATTGAGGGAAAATAATTAGCTTTTGTTAATATGGAAAATGTTACATAAACGAATAGGTCATGCCGAGATTTTTATAAATTGCTACGCTTAGTAAATTTTTACAAATCTACTTTATTTATTATCTTGAAATGTCTTAAGAAATATTAAATCGTGAAGACCCGATAATCAAATGTAAGCTATAATTTTAGAGATTTCATCAATCTAGTCCACAAATTTAAAACGTGCGTTTATTTTCATAAAGGAACTTTCTACTAAATCATTTGGGGACATCCGGGCGCGTGTCAAATAATTTAGTTTCATTTATTTTTATCATCTTCTTATTATAAATACGTTGGAACAGATATTATATATTAGACCATTTTATTTTTAATTGTCACGTTTTAGATATAACACATGTCGTGTATTATATACGCTTCGAGTTATTCTTTTGGTTGTGTATCTTGTTATATAATTCACGGTATGAATTATATACTTGGTCATTTTTCATTATGTAATATATACGGAATATATTACACACTTTGCGTTTACTTCTTGATTTATTTTATTTAACCAACCACCAAGCTATTAAAACTTTAAATCTAAATCTTTTATCAACGTGTCGCGTTGATGTACTCATCATATCGGAAAACCAATACATATCCTAGGCTAAGTAGGATATACCGTTAAGATAAACCGCAACTTCTTGGTCGAGCCGTTCCAGTTTCCGTTTTGTCTGGCGCTTAATATGCGCATTCCTGCCAATCGTTCTACAACATCGAGGTGAGTTTATAGCCCCATGTTTTACTTGTTTTACATATATTTTTGGGGTGAGAACATGCTTGTTTGCAAATGCATTTACATGGTTGATTACAAATTGGTTTACATACTCATTTACATAGCTCGCTATGGGATACATTATTTGACTTTATTTTTGGTCTCAAATACATACTTTACTTTTGAAATGATTACGAATTAGCTTAAGCGGATTGAACTGATAACTACAAGTAAATGCCCGGGTGTTCTTGGAAGGGACACCTGTGAGGGGTACACAGTCATTATTGCCCGGGTGTTCTTGGAGGGGACACCTGCGAGGGGTACATATTCATTACTGCCCGAGTGTTCTTGGAGGGGACACCTGTGATGGGTACATATGGTTTTCATTACTGCCCGGGTGTTCTTGGAGGGGACACCTACGATGGGTACATAGAGCATCGGTTTCATGAACTTAGAGTAATTGTAATCATTGTTTTATACACATAGGAATATTTACGTTGCTTTGAATAAAGTGGCAATACATACTTTGGACAATTGCGGTCCAATTTTCATACGTACATTTTGTGACTATTTGGGGATTGAAATGGTCATGCATATTTTACAACTCTTTGATTTCTAAAAATCATACATACATTTTGGAAGAACATTCAAGGATTGAAACTGTCATACACGCTTTACAGAACTTTGGTTCAACATTTATACTTACAAAAACCTATGATCTCACCAACTTTATGTTGACCCTTTTAAGCATGTTTTTCTCAGGTGAATTAGATGCTTGGCTTACTTGATGTGCATTGGAGTCTAAATTTGACAAGATTTCATTCATGGGTTTTTACTTACATGCAAATGATCAAATCTCGTTGTATCATTTTCAAGCTTTTCATTGTGATGCAATTATGGGACAAGTCTTATATCAATTTCAAGAAAATCAACGAGATTACTTTTCAAACGACACATTTAGAGGTCGTTCTCTTGTATCTTGTGCTGTTGTATTATGAAGTAACGCCCTCAGACATATTTCCGCTGCGACACATTTTTGGGGGTGTTACACATCAATGGTATCTTTAGATTTGGGTTTTTGAGTATGCTTCTTTCTTTTCCCTATTGAACATGCAAAACACAAATGATCTTTCTCATACTTCAATTTAACAAGACCTTGTTTAGCTAGCCAATTAATGGTATCGAAGTTTAAACGAGACAAACTTCGATGCCATAACCAGGATTTGGTCGTAGAAGCTTTGGACAAGAGACATATTGGAGAGGACTTCAGCATATCATCCAATGAAAGTGTATACAAATTTATGCCCCTTGAGCCCGTAAGTATATCAACACCCTCTAAGTCACGGACAAAGCAGGTGTGTTTTTAAAATGCTACTTCAAGATCAGAGTCATAGAATTGACCCACTGAAAATAAATTGTGTCCAAGCCCCTCTACATAATAAACCCTGGAAATTGTTACATTCCCTATCTTATAATCACCATACCCCATAATTATTGCAACTTGATCATTTCCAAATATAACGGTTCCCATAAAATTGCTAACAAAATTGATGAGCTGAGAGCCTTGTCCAGTAATATGTTTTGAGAAACCCGAGTCTAAGTATCAGAGGACGATCTGTATGACCTGCGTCCAAAACGGGAAGAATATGGAGAGATTGAAACATTGGATCCCCAATTTTTGTTGGGTTTCAAGTTGCTAGAAATCCTATATTCTACAATCCTAGGTTTACTACTCGAACCTACAGTTTTGTTTCATTAAGTTTTCCTTGAGATTCTATACTTGGTAGTGTTTTCTTAATTTCTTTTGTTTGACCCGGTTTCTTAAGAGGCACTAATTGAGTGGAAGTGATTCTAGTTAAATTGCACTTAATTCCATCTATAGTGAAAGTCCGTCGTGTGGGTAACCATTTGTGTCCAACATTGGTAAACACTTTACTAGTAGCTTTCCATTCAATCTTTTTATTGCTTTACCAGACTTAGCTCTAGTACGTGAATTAACATCATTCAAACAATCAACAACACACATATCATGATTCATTTAAAATAAACATGCATTACATGTCGAACACATAAATTCAGAATTCACATTTAACACATCATGCTTAGTACTTACAGTACAAATAGAATTGCGATTCTTGTTATTCAAACTAGACTTAACATTCCTAAGGTGGTCTTCTACCTTTTTATTCTTCTTGTTGCTACTTGATGTTCGCGAGATCTAATTGTTCCTTATATTGCCTTTAGGCTTTGATCCGCTAACATTAGTAGAACTATTTACTCCTATAGAAGGCAACAAATGTTTGTTAGTAGTCTAATTACTATGTGCTTCTACCTGTTTTTGTGTATTACTTGTTGATGTACTAGGCTCTGCAAACCTAACTCTCGTGTTTTTGTTTAATGGTGTGACAGCAACCAATTTGTCACTTTCATTTTTGGAACTGGGGCGTGTAGCACTAACATAGACTAACAACTCCTGAATTCGTGTTGTAAATTTACAAGTATAGTCTAAAGCATTATCTGAAGGATTTAAGGCTCTAGCTTGTTCTACAATATCAGGGAGTGTGGCAGCATGTTCTTTTGTTTGTTTAAGATAATCTATACTAGCTTTAATGTTGTTCCTAAGTTTAGGAGAGAGTGGTTACAAATCTAACTTATACATCCTTGGGGCAATCACATTCTAATTATTGACTGGTATAGTACAATCAGACATACTTTTTCCTTTCAACATTGCAATGTGTTCTTTTAAGTTGCTGATTAATGTGTTTTTGGCTTGTAGCTGAGCTTTCAAATCATTTATTTCAAAAACTACAAGAAATTCAGGAGCATCCTAATTGTTGCATGGTTTGTCATGTTGAAAACTTTCTTTACTTTGTTGTACTTTAATTTTAAGAGAGATACAATGTTTTTCAAGTCTTGAACATCTGTTTGAAAGTTCATTATAAACAGATTTTTCAACCATATCTGTCGTTTTTGAAAGCTCAGCCTCAAGTTTGACACACCTACTATACTCATCAATATAACTTTGTTCCATTTTAGCATATTTAACAAGATCATCATAAGAATGGATAGCAGTTATAACACCCCGTGTTTTAGGGTCATATACGACGTTAAAAAATTCACAAGTTATTTTTAGTATTGTACGCATTTGCTTTTAATCGTGAAAGTTAAGCTAAATCGCGTAAGCTAAAAATTATCATTCAATGTAAACGGGCATCAAACAATTAAATGTCTACATCAAGCAAGTGTTATATAATTATTTTGAGGATAATTATTAACTTTGTTCATTTTATTTTTATTAGTTACGTAAAGTGGTTACGTTTCGCGATAAAATGCGTTTAGGCATACCCGGAAGTACCAAAACCTATCTACGCTTAAACAAATACCCACGATTATACCCAATACCCAAAGTTTATCAAATATCATCACATATGAGTCATTAGGGATGGATTTTATGAGATAGAACCAAACAAATATCTAGGTTCTTATCACTTACCCTAAATATCAAGAAATATCAAGATATTTCATGCACTTGCATTCCTTAACCATGCATCCTAGTTAGACTTAACTATGGCTCCTTCACCATGGTTAGATCCAAATCAGGACTTCTAACTAGCAAGATAAACACACATAACACATTCCTAAGGTGTAAAATCAAAAAATCTCTCCCATTTTTACTCTTAATAGGCCAAGCTCAAAAGCACCCCCTTTACACAATCCATACAAATTTTTCTACCACCCATTCAAGCATACACACATCATTCTTAAGACCTTCTAAGGTGTTTGCAAGCTATTGGTTACCATTTACAAGTGGGGTGAAGCAAAGATGAAGATTAGGTCTTCAAACCTAATCTAGGTTTCAAATTGGAAGCTTAGATTTGTGATCCAAACAAGGTTTGAATGTTGTTGGTACCATCATACTACATATCATTAAGGTTATCTAAGACACTTTATGTATTCCATACTTATGAATTTATATGTCATAATGTTTTTATTTAGCTAAATCACCATTTAGGGTTTCTTTAATGGTTTTTGATTAAAAGTGAGATAAGAACACTTGTATCTGAACTTAGACCAAAACAGACCTAATGGACCTAATTACATAAGAACATAAGATATTAAGGGTTCTAATGGATTGGTAACAAAGTGGTAAGCTAAAAATTCTAAAAACAAGTTTTAAACACTTTTTGAGAAATTTATCTTAGGGGGCTGTTTGTATTCGAAAAATTTACATATGTGTTTATACTTTTATAAAATACTACATGTCACAAGGATCGAGGGGTCATAAAGAACTCGAAAAACCGATTAATAACGAAGAAGATACGCTATTTACAAGTTTACGATAGTTAATACTTTTATAAAACTATTTTTATAAAAGTTACTATTCATGGCAGAAACTTATACTTTGTAAAACATAAATAATATGATAAAACTTTTAATTTCGAGATCGTGCTCGAAAGAATCGCTAAAAACGGAGCTATAACGAATAAGATACGACGTTTACAAGTTTTACGCTAATTAAAACGTAAAAACGAGTTTATAGCTGTGATGAACAGTAAAATCACTATTCACATCAGAATCATGAAAACCTAAAAATGTGATTTTATGATCACTCGTCTTACTACGAAAGCGTGGGCATAAGAAACGCGAGAAACGGACTAAAAACGACGAAGTTATGTCATTTTTGCTAAAAGGCGTAATTATAAACGTTTTTACCTTATAAATATGATTTCGCTAAAACGATTAGATGGTGATATAGCTATATAGATATATATGTGTTATAGTTACCAAAGTGCTATATTACTAGGGAATTTCATAATGAGGCCTCTTCGGATGGCGTATTGACGAGTTGTTGGATTTACGATTTAAAGTATCCTAGCTCCTCGTACGTCATGTCATGACCTCTTAATTATGATAGCCCGAACGATAGTATGATGATAACTAAATAGGATTATATATGGTAGTTGTTAGACAACATACTCGAGTACTCATACGACCTATATTGGATTAGGTTGCATTCGGCGATTATCGGACGCATTTTGCGTGATATACTTGATATTAGCTCACTCGAGGTGAGTTCATAACCCCACGTTTTACATGATTTGTTTTATAAGTTTTGGGGTGAGAACATGCTTGATTATAAATACATTTACTTGGTTGATTACAAATTGATTTATGCACTTCTTTACTTGTCATGCGATGAGATACAATACTTGGTTTACTTTTTGGACGTAAACACATACTTGACTTTTACTCGAATAATTACGGATTAGCTTAGGTTTCATGAACTGTAAATCACTTGGAGGGTGAGCGCGAATGTTATAAAATAGATCTATTGGGGATTGACAACCCCCGTTCGGGTGATTAGCTCTCACTAGTTCGAGATCGAACTAACGAACGTTATACCATGTCGGATATGAATGGATTGGTGTCTACATGACCAACAACTATATACTAATGAACATTTACCGTGCCTTGAATAAAGTGGCATACTTACAAGTCTACGTCGCAGTTTCCATGAACTTAGAGTAATCGTAATCATTTCTCTTACATACTTGAAACTAATTGGGATATTGTGCTCATTATAATATCTACTTGAAACATTTTTGGATATTGTGTTCATTATAATATCTACTTGAAACATTTTGGGATATCGTGTTCATTACAATATATACTTGAAACATTTTGGGATTTTATATAAGTAAACCTATATATGTAGGTTTATGCGTTGCAAGTCTTGTATGGGCGAAACTTGTAACACAGTAAACCTATATATATAGTTTTGGGATTTACATTCATACTTACAAAAACCTATGAACTCACCAACTTTAATGTTGACACTTTTAAGCATATTTTTCTCAGGTGAAATAGATGTATGACATACTTGATGTGCATTGGAGTCCAAATTTACAAGATTTCTTTTCAAACGACTTAGTTAGAGGTCGTTCTCTCCTAACTTGTGCAATGGGATCATGAAGTAACGCTCCCGAAAATACATTCCGCTGCGACCCAATTTTGGGGGTGTTACAGATTGGTATCAAGAGCCAAGGTTATAGAGAATCAGGTCAAATGTTTTCCCTGGACTATAACCGTTTTCAAACATTGCATTCATATAAAGGGGTTTTCACGGGACATACATACACTAATTGTGCATTAGTCGGTTAGGCTAGATGCATGCATGATTGATATACATGTTATGATATAAATGTATATTACTATAAGAGCCTTATATAATATACTCATATAAGTTATTTCTGCTAGTCACAGTAGTCATGTCAGCTGATTCCGCTGTTACCTATACTTCTGTTCACTCTGAGGCACGATCTTGGAGTATTCCATCTAAGGATCCTTACGAGGAGGTTGCCCGACAGTTGTTGGAGCAGGCACCACATTCTCCAGAGTATGTACCTGATCCTATAGAGTTGGAGGATCATATACCTGTGTACATTCCGGAGCCTGAGCATCATGAGGACTTAGTGCCAGCTGAAGATGAGGCACCTACACCTCCACTACCACCATTCTTTTTATCCCCACGTATCCGACCCCCACGTACAAGAGCAGCCATGGCTCAGATGAGAGCTACAACACCATCTACCTATCATTCACTACTTCTATCAGGGACACCACCATTGTTACCTATACCACTACCTGCACCATCCACTAGCCACAGAGCTGATATTCCTGAGGCTGACACGCTGCCTCGAAAGAGGCTACTACTTACTACTCCTAGACCTAGTTGTGAGGTTGGGGAGAGTTCTGCTGCTGCTGTTGCAAGACAGCCAGGACCCACTATGGCCCATAGAGTCGATTACAGTCTTGTAGACATTATGGAGATCAGGTTTTAAGATACTGAGAGGAGGAGGATGATGACTGCCTTAGAGATGGTCAACATGAGGGTCAGTTACCAGGTAGATGTTCGCAGTAGAGAGAGTTCATAGTTTTACTCATGACATCATGATGCCCAGAAGGATCGTGCAGCTGTAAGAGCTGAGATTGAGGTATTGAGGAGAGAGAGACTTGCTTACGAGCAAAAGAGTATGGAGACCCGTCAGGCCTTGGCTAGGTCTGAAGCTTACTGCATGGCATTAGAGGCACGAGTTACAGTGTTAGAGACTGAGGTGCGTTGCCACGAGTGGCAGCGTCAGGCTGCAGATGATTTTGTTGTTCGGCATATCATGCGTACCTAGGCCCTATAGGCTGGAGCATGCGTTGACACATTGGAGGACACTAGTAGCAGTTCCTAGACTTTGGTTATGATTGTAGCTACTATGCAGTCTGTTAAGTTTTTATGGGTTACTCCCAGCTAGCAGATGGTATAGATCTTTTGCTTTGAGTAGCTATCCGGTATGGATCTTTTGTCTTTTGTTTAGCTATGTTGTATAGCCTACTAAGTATTACGGGTAACTCCTGGCTAGTAGGGCTCTAGGTTGATTTTCATTTTGTAACCTAGCGATAGGGAATCATTGTATTTGAACCGAACTTGTATGTTTTTCCAAGTTATATATGAAATGGATGGATTACGTTATCTATGAAGTCGAATTTATTATAAATGAATGTCGATTTGGTTATACCATGGTTAATTTCAATAACACTTGTACATTTCACTATGTGATGTGATCTCGTTTTATTTAAGGTGTATATGTTATGTCATAGTTATGATTTTATGAAATCTAACGAGTATTATGTTTTCTTTTTGATTTAAAGAAAATGGCACCAAAGAGAAGGACCACGAGGTTAAACCCAGGTGCAACACCAACACCAGTCACAGACACTCATACCACTACATCTGTCACCAATACCCAAATTCAGGCAATGATTAACGAAGGTGTTACTGCTGCACTGGCAGCACATGATGCAACTAGAAATGGCGATGATAGCCATACTTCAGGAACAGGTGCCAGAAGGCTTGTGCAAGTTGCTCGTGAATGCACCTACCCGGACTTCCTAAAATGCCAACCCTTGAACTTCAAGGGCACTGAGGGAGTTGTCGGACTCACTCAGTGGTTTGAAAAGATGGAGTCTGTTTACAGCATAAGCAACTGTACAGTAGCATGCCAGGTCAAATTTGCTACGTGTACCCTGCAAGGAAATGCTCTTACATGGTGGAACTCCCATGTTAAGACCACTACTCCTGAAGCTGCCCATGCAATGCCATGGAGGACACTGAAAAAGATGATGACAGACAAATACTGCCCAAGGGGCGAAATTAAGAAACTGGAGTTCGAAATGTGGAATTTGAAGGTGAAGGGTAACGATGTGGTAACCTATAGCCAACGTTTCCAAGAACTGGCACTAATGTGCGATCGGATGTTTCCGGAAGAGTCGGACAAGGTTGAGAAATATGTCGGTGGCTTGCCCGACATGATCCATGGCAGTGTGATGGCAACTAAGCCGAAGACTATGCAAGATGCCATTGAGTTCGCCACCGAACTAATGGATAAGAAAATCAGCACATTTGCTGAAAGACAAGCTGAGAACAAGAGGAAACTTGATAACAACAACCAAGCTCAACAACAACTTCCCAAGAGGCAGAATGTGGTTCAAGCTTACGCCGCTGGGACTGGTGAAAGGAAAGAGTATGCTGGAACTCTACCACTGTGCAACAAGTGCAAGTTTCATCACAATGGCCCATGCACTATAAAATGTGCAAACTGCAAGAGGGTCGGTCATCTGACTAGAGACTGTTGGAATTACGCTGCTACTAACAATTAGAGAACCCTCACTTGCTATGAATGTGGGAATCAAGGGCACTATAGGAGTGATTGCCCGAAGTTAAAGAATGGAAACCAAGCTAGAGGTACTGAAACAAGTGGAAGGGTGCTTGCCTTAGCATTAGGAGAAACCAATCAAGACCTTGACAACAAAGAAGATAATACCAATGCTTAGACTTCATTTCTTTAAGAATTCTCGTTGTACTTTTGCTTAAATTTCTATTGTACCGAATGATTTCAAATTATCTATCAATTAATGTATCGCAAAATTTTTTGTCTACTTTACTTTAACTTTCTATTTTGCAAGTCAAATTATAACACTATTTTGACGAAAATGAGCGAATTCTCTTTCTCTCTCTTGAATGAAGAAAATGAGAAGTGAAAAAATGAGGTGAAATGAGGAGGGTTGAAATATTTAAGTGGATAGAGTAAGGAATAGGGGTTATCTTTTCTTTCATTCCTTCCCACAAAATTACTAGTTTTTAGTCCGTAAAAATTATATACTTTAAGCGTAACAATATAATTTTTTATAAAAGTCACTAGATTATTAAATTAGCTTCGTAAAGAATATATATACGACCATATTCACCGAAATCTAAACACTATTATTTGGATTCGAGGTGTAAACTAATCACAGGGACCATATTGTAATTTTTGTATTATTAAGGCTCGGGACTTGTTTAGGTTAGATAACAATTGATCGAGGAATCAAAATTCATACCATTGCGTTTAAAATAATTTTTCCACGAACAGTGAGTATTTACACGACTAGTATTTCATAAATGTTTTATAAAATTTATTTAAAATGGTTGTTATTTATTGGGTAGTCATCGGTTATCACGAGTAAGTTTTGTCCGTGAAATGAAACTTTAACTTGAACATTCGTGTTTTTAACAAACGTTTTTGAATAAAATGTTAACTAATTTATTAAATATTTTTATTAAATAATTTGTGATAATTAAATTTAAATTTAATTATTATCATGTCGGTACGCGTTGTGTGCAGTTTTTCACAATTTGCGAGATATGTTATCGTTTTCAAGTCAAATGAGTTCGGAAATGTTTAAAAGTGAAATATAAATAATAATAAGTATAATTTATTATTATAATAAGTTTGGAAAATTACCGATTGTTACAGTACCTACCCTTTAAAGGAATCCCGTCCCGGGATTAAATTTGTGATAACCGATTGTGTGACCAAGAAAAGATTTAAGATTTAATAAACTAGTTTTAAACATGGCGTTGATAACTTTATTCAACAAAATTCGATGTTTCGACACTTCTTAATATACATAAATTTTGGCTAGGTTTGACAAGGATATTTAACCCATCAGAATAGGTACTTTAGAAAAATATCATTACAAGTTTTATGATTGATATAAACGCGTTATAAAAAAGTCTCTTAATAGTGAAAACATCAAAGGAGAAAATGTAGTCGTGTGGGTATGTCTAAATAAAGTTGTAAATGTTTAAGGGCAGAGTCTAGGTTATGATATCTGTAATGTTCGATGATTAATATCGGACGAAGCTAATGGATGTAAGTATTCAACTTACTTAGGCAGTACTAGGATGTATCATGACTTAAATTATTGTACTATTGGTCAGTAATGAATAAATCAACCGAATACTATATAGAGAGATGTTTATCTTGTTTAAGGGGGTTGCATTACCTAGTGGATAAAGTTGTACGAGCTGAGACTGCTCAATGACCCAACAACAGCAAACATAACAACAATAACTATAACAAACGATGATGGGATGTCGAGAGTGAGGACATTTCGAGAAACAATATCCTTAGATAAAGGTCAACAAATGGGAGGAGTTCGTGGGAGAGCTTATGTGATAGGTGGTGGAATATTGTACTCAGTCTGTTAGTTCGAGATTGAACCAAATCCGTTAGCTCAAGAGTGTAACAAGTCTGTTAGCTCCACAAACAGTTCATGATTGTAAGGATTTGTAACGGCAAAAGTAATAAATTAAGAATGAGATCAGATAGTTCAAGTGAGGACTTAAGATTTTTGTTGAGTGGTAAGACACTATTGTGTTTCTAGATCTTTTTAACAGATTCTGGTGATTATCGGGTTCGAGTACATACTCCTGTCATATCGGATACAAATAAGCCCATTCATTTATAATTCATTATTTACATAAAGAAGCGTCCCAATTTATGTAAGTAAGAAATGATAAACTTATGGTTCGGTGATTTACAATTTATTTATTTCAATGAAGAGGCGTCCCAATCTATTCAAATAAAGAGATTATAAATCATCCTACTTAAGAATTTCTGATGCAATACGCGTACTCAAATAACCTTAAAGGTGGCGGATGACATGACGATGCAGGTGCTCTAATAAGTATGGGACGAGTGTTTAAAACTCGTCTTCAGAGACGGGGAGTAAAACAATCAGGGGAGTGATGAGGTGTCATTTTATACACTTTTTCGGGGTCATTTAACCCCCTAAATCGTGCATTTATGCCCAAAATAGGTACTTAATCGTTCCTTTTCATGTATTTAGCATTTGGAAGGCATTTGGAGGAAATACACGTGACTTGGGCTCATTTGAGAAGAAACGGACAAGACTACGGATCTACACCAACATCTCTCAAGAATTTCTACTCAGTAGCTGGAGACGGCGTCACAGATTACACGTGATGCCGTCACAACTCATACCAAGACGGCATCACAAGATCTCAAGACGGCGTCAGAATGCACGACCCAGCTCATTATCTAGAATATTCTACTCATGACAGCGTCATGATTAAAACGCAGCGATTTTTCTATATATACAAATCCGTTTTTAGGGTTTTAAGTGTGTAACTTGAGAGTAAAAGAAAGGGGCGAACCCTAGTTCGTTCAGCAGCTGTTAGGGATGATTTTAGGGCCTCAAAACCCTATTGTACTTCCTTCAATTCATGTTTTAATCAAGTAAGATTATCTTAATCATTCAATATGTCTATGTGTTGTTTGATTCATTATTGTTCTTGCTTTATCTTTAACATGCTTAGCTAAACCTTCTATTGTGTTTATTTATGATTGGATGAAACCTAGGATGTAGATCATAGTGGTGTTGCTTGTTGTGATGAATATGCATGTTAGGTCTTAGAAGACCAGCTTTTGTCTTTATCGCTGTTGATATGTCTAGGAAAACATGATTGTGTAGAAAGGATACCATCGGGTAACAGTCTTCATACTACCTTACCCCTTATATGGTTGATCCACTCTTAATATATTTCAAATTACATAGATCATCACAAGTGTGACAAAGCAACAACACTAGGAGAAGCAATCTAGGGAGTAATACATGATTAAATAAACACAATCTTTTATTATATTGTTATCACCATTAGCTTAGATTATTATTTAGTTTAATAGCTAAAACCAACCAAACCTCTCAAACATATGATTTACTGCTTTCATAAAATATAAAAAAACAAAAATAATCTTCTCTCAACCCTTAGAATTCTGTTAGACCATGATCAAGCCTTCCCAACCTATTCCCCTAGAGAACGATAACAACCCCCGAGTCTTGCCTATACTACACTACAACGATTAGGTACACTACACATGGAGTTGTAAAACTTCTTGTAGAAGTCCCTTATGACAACCGCAACAAGTTTTTGGCGCCGTTGCCGTGGAATAGGTAGCTTTTGATCATAGTTTAGCTTAGTTTTACTTGCTTGAATCCTTTCAAGTAGATTTAATTTCCACATATTAGCTTTCTTGTAGTCTATCTTTTCTTGGTGTTATCTATCTCGTAAATCCGTCACCATGACACGTAGCACCGTTAAGAGGTTAACAAAACCTCTCGACGAACCCGAAAGAGAATTCTGGAGGTGTAGGAAAGCCGCCCTACGTTCACATCAAAATGAATCTCTTGCTATAGCCAGAAGAAACCTCTTTGATGATGAAGCATCCTCCTCCTACAACACTGGAGCCAAACCGCCAATGCCTCCAAAAACCTTACGTGAACATTCTCATCCTAATTCCTCTAGCTTCCTAAATCCAATTACCTTTCCAACCGAACAAACAGGAAGAATCATCGACTCACGCGATATCCGGTTAATTCAAAACACGTTCACATTCCATTGATTGAGAAACGAGGACCCCCTCCATCATATTAGGCACTACTTAATCATCGTCGATAACTTATAAGTTGACGGAGCCACATGGGATACATCTAGGTTAAGATTCTTCCACTTCCCCCTCAAAGGAAAAGCGGAAGAATGGCTTGCAGAATACCCCCCACTCAAATCATGACGTGGGATCAACTCGTGTCATGATTCCTTGACCATTTCTTTCCGGTAGGACGTACCTCGGCCCTTAGAGATTTAATCCTCTGATTTAAACAAGGGGACGATGAACCCATCAAAAGTGCCTGGATCCGTTTTCAGGACTTAATCAAACAGCTTCCCCATCATGGAATACAAAAATAGCTTCTAGTACAAATCTTTCACGATAACATATCCCAGGACGACCGTAGGAAACTCGACCAATTCGCCCGATTCCGCTTTGACTCTCTTACCGAAGAAGAAGGGTGGAATCGAATTGAAGAATATGTCCAGTACCAAGATGATCCATGGGATGACGTGTCACCACCCATGAACATTTCTTCCATTTCGAAAGCAATGCAACCCACATTGAGGAGGCGCCTAAAAAGGGCTTGCAATCAAATTTCCTACCTCGAAACACCTACTCGAGAGGTTGGGTTGGAAAACCCATACCTAATCTATGACTACTATAGAGGATCTCACGAGGCCGATGAATGCAAGCAAACTAACCAGGCCGGGTAGTTATGCTTATCCAGGAGAGACATCTACGATGACCCTTCCCTTCTGAGGTTCTATCAGAATGACAATACCCTATCATGGGGGAACAACAAACGTAAAGAAAAAGGAGAGGATGGCCCCGAGTGGATTATTAGAAGTAAGTTTGAGGATGAGCTCGCCAACTTCATGCTCGAAAAGAAGTCTCACACAAAAGGGATAGGAGATATGCTTGTCCAATACCGTAAGGAATTACGTGAAAAATACTCCCAAATACATTCAACAATCAACAAAAGCGAAACTCCTAAACCTGATGCACCAACTTTCGCCATAACAACTAGATCATGAATTAGCACACAAGACCCACCTTTTCCAGCCCCGCCACAACCAGCGACTGACAACTTCATCGAGGGGAAACCGAAAAAGAAGGGTCTAAGGGTACAAAACCAAGCATTATACAAGAACCCGCCCCTCGGCCATCCATCCTTTACCAACCTTCCAAGTCATCCAATCTACCTTTTCCGTCCAGATTAAAGAAGCAGAAAAAGGATGACGAGGATGAGCGGCTTCTCTCAATCTTTAAGCAAATTCATATCAATTTGCCATTCCTTAAAGCTATGATTCACATGCCATTGGGAGCCAAGGTTTTGAAAGATCTACTTTCGCATAATGAGAAACTTGACAAATCGGCCTCCTCAGTCAAACTTAGTAAGGAGTGTTCCGCTATTATTCAAAGGAGTTTGCCCCAAAAAGAAGGGGATCTTGGAAGCTTCACACTGCCATGTCTTATCGGACCTTTAGCAGTCAAAAACGCCCTTGTTGATTTAGGAGCAAGCATAAATCTCATGCCACATTCTATCTTTCGACGATTAGGGATTTCTAAACTTAAACCTACCAAAATGAGTATTCAACTAGTCGATCAATCTATCAAATACCCTATCGGGGTCTGCGAGAATCTATTGGTAAAAATAAGCAAGTTCATTTTCCCAGTCGACTTTGTAGTTTTGGAAATGGATGAAGACGAGCTAATCCTAATCATTTTAGGGAGGCCCTTCCTTGCCACAGAAAGAGCTGTAATTGACGTTTACGAAGGAAAATTAAGTTTAAGGGTCGGAAGTCAAAACCGTCACCTTCAACATTAGGAAATCCATGAAATCCAAACACTCCCGTGATGATTACCTATACCGTGCCAATCACACCGCCAAGCTGGTCCAGGAACAATGGGTCGACACAGTAAACCATGATGGAGAATGGACTAAAGATGAAGAAGGGGACGATCCTAACGAGGTTCTTGCAGTCCCCTTCTACCCGAGGACAGAGCCGGTGGAACCACTCGAATGGAAAGCCCTAAAAAATCGACTAATACCATCAAGCGTGGAACCACCCAAACTCGAATTAAAGGAATTACCCGGACACCTTGAGTACGCTTTCCTCTAAGAAAACAACCAACTCCTAATGGTCATCTCATCCGTATAATCCTCCATCGAAAAATCAGACTCCTCGAGGTTCTTCAGAATCATAAAGTGGCGATCGCTTGGAGTATTGCGGACATTAAAGGGATCGACTCATCCTTCTATACTCACAAAATCCTCATGGAAGATGAGTTCAAACCAAGTGTCCAACCTCAAAGACGAGTTAACCCCAACATCAAGGAGGTAGTAAAAAGGAAGTCATAAAACTCCTTGACGCAGGATTAATCTATCCCATCTTCGACAGTCCTTGGGTAAGCCCTGTCTAGGTTGTCCCAAAGAAGGGAGGAATGACCGTAGAAAGGAATGAGAAGGATGAGCTTATCCCGCAACAGATAGTCACAGGATGGTGCGTATGTATCGATATCAAAAGTTGAATAATATAACCCGAAAAGATCACTTTCCACTCCCGTTCATCGATCAGATGCTCGAACGACTGGCTGGGCATGAATACTATTGCTTCCTAGATGGGTTTTCTGGATAACTTTAAATCCCTATCGCCCCTAAAGATCAAGAGAAAAACATGTTCACCTGCCCTTACAGGACCTTCACATATAAATGAATGCGCTTCAGATTATGCAATGCTCTGCCACTTTTCAACCCTGCATGACATCTATATTCCATGAGCTTATCGAGGATAGCATGGAGGTATTTGATGACATCAAATAACGTCTATTTTATAGCATCATTTATCTCGTATAAATTACCCATTTTATATAATTATTGCAAGAATTGGTACTTAATTGCTTATATTTATTATTTGCAGTAATTATGGAGTACTTTGTGAAGATTATCCAAAAGGCGAACATTTTGGAGCTTAAAAATGAAATATGAAGATTGCTTATTCTAACTATATACGCCGTATCCAGCAAAGAAGATACGGCGTATCCATTCCTGCACTTCACAAATAAACGACCAAGGATCAAGACCCAATACACCGTATCTTGGACATTTAATACACCGTATTCACTAGTCAACAGTCAAAGATATTGCATTTAACACAGTCAACAGTCAATGATCCTGCAATTAATGCAATTAATGATGTACTTGGTCCTTACTCTAAGGAATTTCCTTATAAGCTGTATTGACTGCATTTAATACGGCGTATCCACCCTTTTCTACAGC
The DNA here is from genome assembly GCA_026074375.1 of Tanacetum coccineum. Classification (NCBI taxonomy): domain Eukaryota; kingdom Viridiplantae; phylum Streptophyta; class Magnoliopsida; order Asterales; family Asteraceae; genus Tanacetum; species Tanacetum coccineum. The sequence continues at coordinate 129,758 of BQNB010001147.1, forward strand.
CTATAAATACCAAACTCTAATACGAAGTTTAGGATGCTTTTAGCCACCAAGTGTGATTTCTAGAAGATTTATAAAGCCAAAAAGGTCCTGAAAAGTGGTCCAATTAATGGGAAAACTCTTGTAATCTCAACACTCCACTATACGCGTTCGGTTATCATTATGTTTAATCGGTCATCTATGATTTCGTGTATTGTTACAATGACTATCGACTAATACCTTTAGGTATTAACCATGTTTATGATAATATAATGTTTGTATTTGTCTTTATATCGATTGTTCCTTATTCATTGTATGTTGATTATGTTTATCACTTCATACATGTTTATGTGCTTAATTATGTTTTTTCCCTAATCATACAACTGGGTCTATCCTAACATATTTATTGCTGCTGCAACATCGATGTTGTTTGGGTGGAATGGTCGAAGATCTAAAGAGTCCCTAGATGAAACATAAATGCTTATTCATATTAACTAGAATAATAGTAACAACCAATAAGAAAGCTGTTTCGATCTATGGTTAATGTGGAAAGGATAGACTAAGCCGTGGACTTAGGATAACATATAACGTCCAAAAAAAAAAAAAGAAAAAAAAAAGTATATCCATTGTAGTATAAGTGGGTGTGGACTACTAGTATATGAATTTCCATTAAGCAGTAAGTTGGTAAACCCTCCATGAGCCAGGATTCAATATAACCATCAATATAGTTTCCTAGATAGATTATAATCAATGGTGTGAGCTTTATGCGGGTTTAGGTTAATTGTGACAGGATTAACTAGCAACCTAACTTTGGAATGATATACCACCAACGAATTAATACAATCATTGCACGAATAGACAATCAAGGCATATTATATAGATAAGAATATTAAAAAAAAAATTTTAATGAAAAAAAAAAAAAAAAAAAAAAATTAAAAATGGCTAATACGTTTTCCTCACATTTGACCGCTTCCCAATCTTTTGTTAATCTCTTGTGTGCGTTATTTGTTATCACCTTAGGATAATTAGAACTTAACTCATGCTAGTCTCTCAGGCTGAAAACCCCCCTTTGCGTTAGTTTAAGTTTAATTAGATTTAATTAGAATAATTAGGTTAAATTAGTATTAAAACTAAATAAATAAAATACCATTAGAATTAAGAGTTAACTTCCACTCTTAGTGTTCGACACCCTACTTACCGTGAAGCTACATCTTGACCGGGTACACTAAGTGTTATTTTTAGGTATGGTCGGCATAAAATAAATAGTTAAACTTGATTACAAAAATAACACCTACACGACGACACATCAAGTTTTTGGAACCGCTGCCAAGGAGTGCGATTGTTTAATTTCTTGTTTTTATTGGTATTTTTAGTATAAATTTAGTTTTTCTACTGTCTGCTGTTATTTATTGAATACGGCGTATCCCTTTTCTTTAAATACAGTGTATTCGACATCAAACATCGATACGGCGTATCCACTTTATTGAATACGACGTATCAACTGTCTGATACAGCAGCAGTTTGAGTTAGCTTTCTTGTTTAATTTTCTAGAATAGTTTTACTTCGAATTATGTCTTTTTTTCAGGTACTGTATTCAGAGAGCCTCCTTACCGATTTAATAACCTTACAAGGAGGTTAACTATAGAAGAAATGTTGGCTAAATTCATTGATGAAGGTAAACGTGAACATGAGGAGATGGAGATATTCATTAAAGAATTTAGAACCACCAACGAGCTTTTGTTAAAAATACGAAGCAACTTATCGAGTGAGCTAAAAATCGAGGTAAACAAATTGTCAAAGGTTGTGAGTAACGTTTTGATCCTAAAAAATGAAGTCAAAGGAGTGACAACTAGGGGAGGAATGATAACGTCTGAAGCCACCCGTAGCAAAAAAATTAATGAAACTAGAATCAACAAGAATGAACCTCCCAGATTTGAACAAGATGTGCAGGAAAAGCCGCATGATGATGGTGTGGAAAATAAATCTTTGAGAACTAATCAACCATTGGTAAAACCACAACAATCATCTATTCCTTTCCCAAACCGAGTGAGAAAAGAAAAAGAAGAAGCACTACAACAGAAATTTTTTAAAGAATCTAAAACAACTCGATATTAATATTCCGTTTATCGAAGCCCTGGTGCAAATACCAAAATAGGCTAAATATCTGAAG
>BQNB010001147.1:134923-137423 GCA_026074375.1 Tanacetum coccineum
GAATCTTGTCCAGTAATTATCTTATCCAAACTAACAGAAAAAGAGAAAACTTCACTTTTGCAGGTATTAGAAAAACGCAAGGGAGCAATAGCTTGGAAGATGTGAGACATAAAGGGAATAAGTCTGTCATTCTGCACACACAATATCTTAATGGAGGAAAGCTTTAAACATGTCATTCAACCCCAGCGACATTTAAATTCGAAAGTCCAAGACGTAGATAAAAACAAAATCGTTAGGTTACTTGATTTAGGATTAATTTACCCAATCTCGGATAGTCTATGGGTAAGCCATATTCATGTCGTCCCAAAGAAAGGCGGGATGACTGTGGTCTTAAATGACAACAACAAATTAATATCGTCCCGCACAGTTACAGGATGGCGTGTGTGCATTGACTATCGTAAACTGAATGACGCAATGCGAAAAGATCACTTTCCTCTCCCTTTTATTGATCAAATGTTAGAACGTTTATCGGGAAATGAGTATTATTGTTTTCTTGATGGTTTTTCAGGATTCTTTCAAATTCCTATCGCACCAGAAGATCAAGAGAAGACAACTTTTACTTGTCCTTATGGAACTTTTGCCTACAGAAGGATGTCGTTTGGATTATGCAACGCTCCAGCAACCTTTCAAAGATGCATGACGGCAATATTCCATGACATGGTAGAAGATTTTATGAAAGTTTTTATGGACGATTTCTCGGTATTCGGTAATTCTTTTGACCAATGTCTAAATAATTTAGATAAAATGCTCGGTAGATGTGAAGAAACCAACCTTGTGCTAAATTGAGAAAAATGCCATTTTATGGTAAAAGAAGGTATTGTTTTGGGACACAAAATATCTGGGAAGGGAATCAAGGTTGATAAAGCTAAAATTGATGTGATTGCCAAATTGCCTTACCCCTCAAATGTAAAGGGTGTTAGAAGTTTTTTGGGGCACGCTGGATTTTATCGCAGATTCATAAAAGACTTTTCTATGATTTCTAAACCAATGACCCAGCTTTTAATGAAAGACGTGAAATTTGATTTTTCTAATGATTGTAAGGAAGCATTTAATAAATTAAAAGAAAAATTAACCACCGCGCCTATTATAATATCTCCCGATTGGAATGAACCTTTTGAATTAATGTGCGACGCTAGTGATTTTGCAGTAGGGGCAGTCTTAGGACAAAGAATAGACGGGAAATTCAAACCTATCTATTATGCTAGCAAAACCCTGAATGATGCCCAAGCACATTATACCACCATTGAAAAAGAACTTCTTGTAGTTGTTTTTTCTTTTGATAAATTTCGCCTCTATCTTATTTTATCAAAAATTCTAGTCTACACTGATCATTCTGCTTTGAAGTATTTGTTAAGTAAACAGGATGCCAAGCCAAGGCTTATCAGATGGGTTCTACTTCTTCAAGGATTTAATATCGAAATCAAAGATAAAAAAGGAGTAGAAAACTTGGCTGCTGATCACCTGTCAAGACTCGAGAATCCAAATATAGGAGAATTAGCCAAAGATGAAATCACTGATAAATTTCCCGATGAACATTTGATGATATTAAAGGCCAAACTTAATGACGAAGAGCCATGGTATGCGAATTATGTAAACTACTTTGTCAGAAAAGTTGTACCTCTAAAATAGACGCCAGAAATGAGAAAACGGTTCTTCTCTTAAGTAAGGAACTACTTTTAGGATGAACCATACGCATTTAGATTGTGTCCAGACAATGTAATAAGAAGATACGTAGCTGGAAACGAAATCCTTGAAATCTTGACACACTGCCATTCTGGTCCTAGTGAGGGACATCACAGTGCTTCGGTTACAGGAAGAAAGGTTTACGAAGCAGGATTCTATTGGCCCAGTATCTTTAAAGATGCTAAAGATTATGTAATGAAGTGCGATGCATGTCAAAAATTGGGAAACATATCATCACAAAATGAGATGCCTCAAAATAATATTCAGGTATGTGAAGTATTTGACGTTTTGGGACTAGATTTTATGGGGCCCTTTCTTGACTCCAGGGGTAACAAATACATTTTAGTAGCGGTGGATTACATGTCTAAATGGGTTGAAGCTCAATCTCTCCCCACAAATGATGCTCGTGCAGTAGTTATGTTTCTGAAAAGGTTGTTTGCCAGATTTGGTGTTCCTAAAGCCCTAATCAGTGATAGAGGAACACATTTTTGTAACTCTCAGGTGGAAAAAGCATTGTTAAAATATGGTGTCACTCATAAAATATCAATAGCATATCACCCTCAGACCAATGGACAAACCGAGGTTACCAACAAAGCTATTAAATGTATCTTAGAAAGGTCGATCGGATATAACCCAAAGGATTGGTCTGAAAAGCTCAATGATGCGTTGTGGGCATTTAGAACTGCTTATAAAACTCTGACGGGATGCACCCCCTTTAGAATGGTTTATGGTAGAGCTTGTCATCTTCTGGTAGAGATTGAACATAAAGCATATTAGGCATTAAAGCAGTGTAATATGGATCTTATGGCTCATACAT
>BQNB010001147.1:144923-146048 GCA_026074375.1 Tanacetum coccineum
AAAAGCCTACATGTTATAAAATTAACTAACTACACTGGTTAGTTAAAACCCTGTGTAACCCTTTGCTTACTCTCACTATAAGAGTAAGATCCCCTAGAAAAACCTATTGAGTCATCCCTGTCTTTTTCACACCAAATGTGTATTTCGTTACACCTTTACACCTTAGCATACCCTATAGATTAAGCATATTTAATCAAAGTTGCTAGTTGCTTTTGTGTAAAGTTTTGTATTTTCCGTGTCAAAGTGAAAGTTTCTATCTCTGGTTAGGTCGGAAAATTGCACAATGCAATAGAAAAATATGTAGCTCGTGTATTTTGCTAGTTTCACAATTATGTATTATGTCCGAAGATGAAGTGTTCCAAAGAAAAATTATCCGGAAAAATTATGATGGTGAAGACGGTGAAATTACATCGAGATTAGTATTGTTATGATATGGAAAAAAATGGAAAAATAGAAAATTGCATCAAAAAAGAAGGAAAGATTTATAGTTGGTTCGTTGAACTTAAACTGATAAATTACTTAGAGGATTGATTATTCTTTCATGTATGGTAAAAATCAACGATGTGTAGTTTTGTAAAAAAGTGGCTGATATTACTACATTTGTAAAAGTATGTAAAGTTTAAGATGATTAGGAAGTTAACCGTTATGGGAACGCCAACTTAGGTTGTCTTTGTCATTTCTATGATCGAGACGTTTGTATATATTTCTGAGTCTTTATCATGGAACGGTCGAGAAAAGTTACTAGCAACTATGTACCTTATTTGTTCAGGCTTAATCTATTTGTTTTGTGAATTTTATTTAACAACAATTTACTCCCCTTTCCTAGCAACTAGCCTTAGGTTTTACTCGAACGAGGATGATATCGAGTCATGCATGTCTATTCCGTTGTTACAGCCATGTATGCGTGATTGTTGGTTTATTACTTTTGGTAAAAGTTAGAAGATCTCATACCCTATATCATTCTTCATCCTAACCCTTGGTTAAACTCGAATGGGGATGTGATCGAATTGTACATGTCTATTCTGTTGTTACGGTCATGTATGTACGATTCAGCTGCCTTGTTGGTGTGTTACTTTCGGTGAAAGATTGTTAGAATGATCAACCTTAAGCCTTATAAATATTCAA